>BPLR01007403.1:0-33772 GCA_021605095.1 Caerostris extrusa
AATTGAGCTTTGAGTTTTACAACGATTTGCTAAAAAAAGTGCGAAATATTACACCTCAATTATTGTGACTTTTCCACGAATAAGTTTTTCAAAGGGTAGCTGTGCAAGTACACATAGCGTTTGTTAAAACAGAATGATTCCCTTCTACACATCTGCTTGTTTTTTATAAAACTCAAACACTGCAATATTACTCAGAAAAGCCACCATTTCAAATTTTTTTTTTTCTATTTTTTTAAAACTAAACAAAATAAAAAAGGAGAATGTAAACGAGAAATAAACTTCAAGAACATATACATCATCTTGGGATCGAAGGAAGTCAAGAAGAAGGTGAGGCTCTAGCACCACTACATTTTATGGGTGAAAGAGGAAAAGCCTCAAAGATAGTTGATCGACAAAGTTAATTTATAGCAACAAGAAACATTTATGGTTTTTATTTCTGTTTTTAAAGGAAAGATTTTTTTATTTCTTCACTTTTTACAATCAAGTTTTTGTGGTTGACATTTTTCCCTATTTAAAAGAGAGACGCTTTAAGAATCAAATAAAAAAAAAACTCAAGAAACTTATATTTTCATCTGTCATGAAAAAAAGATGGAGTTAAAGATGAGAAAGAAAAGAAAATAATAAAAAAAAGAATGGATTAAGGAAAAAAAAAGGCTAACAGCACACCGCTGGAAAAATAACATGGCAAGCACTTTTGGCATATTAGCACATACGAAAGGAGAAAAATATGTAACTTACATTACACGTTAATAAATAAAAGCATTTACGAAAGGAAAAAAATAAAAAAAAATTGAATAAATACAGGAAAAACCTGGATAATGGGCTCGTAATTTTGGCTTTTGTGGCAATAAATTTTCCTCTCTGTCGCCTCTGGTAATTTGCTTCTTCCATTCTTTTCTAAAGTGTGGATCGATTCATGTGACCTGGTACATCGTCATGGGATTTAATCGAATTTAAAACGCTAAAGAGAGAGAAAAATCGCTTGATAAGAATATTATGTTGTAAAAAGCTTTTCGAAAATGATTTTTGCTACCTAAATCGGAAAGTTGCACTGCAATTACGGATGATAAGAAATGTTTCACATTCAATTCTTCGGATTAAAAAACTAAATACAACAGATTATCCAAAAAAAAAATCTTTATGTCATAAAACAAAAAAACAGCTATAGATAAACGATATCCTTATTTAAAAGTGTTTGGTGATTTTTAAACTCGAAAACCATATTAATGTATAATATTACCTTATTTTACATGCGTGTCGTTACGTATTTCAACCAATCATATGTTCAATGTCTATGATGTCGTTTTGAAGTAAATGTTTAATTTATGTTTTGAAATATCTATTTCTATACTCATCATATAAGTTTCATATAGTGTTATTGTTACTAATCCCCGTGGTGCATAGAAAAACCCACACTAGGTCCAAAAAGACCCCGTCGCGTGGGTGACTGGCCCATAGCTAAGGAAAATCACTATAGCGAGGAACAACGAGGCCAAAACCGACTTAACCTCAAGACAACGCTCTACCATCATATTATAACGGGACCTACAGTTTTAAAGTAGATTCTGAACCACTACGAACAACTATGACACCGCGAAGACTCTCGAGCCCGAAATCTGTGGCACAGGCGGCCAGGATATACATATATCTTCTTAAGGCCCATGTTCATATATCAAATATGATTTTTTGGCGCGTAATAACAATTATATGAAGGTTAATTTAATTTCTCTCGTGTAAGTAACCAAAAAAATCATGAACATCAATTCAATTGAGTATGGAGTTTTAAAAACAGTTAAAAAAGAGGTGAGAAATATTAACTCAATTGACTCTGACTTTTTATGATTAATTTTTTCAAGGTAGCTGTGAAAGTACACATAGCGTTTTGTTAAAACAGATTCCCTACTACACTCTGTGCGTTTTAAAACTCAAACAAAAGATATTTTTCAATCAATTTCCCAATATTTTTTCCTAAATTTTTTTTTAAACTAATAAAATAAGAATGTAAACCGAAAGAAACTTCAAAGGGCTCTTAACTTGCGAATAATAAGCAGGTGAAACCAGCTTTTGTTTTTATGGATAGAAAGAAAAAAGAAAAACCTCAAAAATGATTAACTTAGTTAATTTACAGCAGCAGGCAATGGAGTTTCCTTCTGTTTTTACTGGAAGGAATCTTTTTTTTTAGTTCTTCAGTTTTTGCAATCAAATTTTTGATGCATTTTCCCCTATTTAAGGAGAGCCTTTAAGAATCGAAAAAAAAAAATTATATAAAGAAATCTTTTCAGCTATGTAAAAAAAGAGACTTAAAGACGAAAAAGAAAAGAAAAATGGCAAAGAAAAAAAAGAATGGGATAAGGATAAAAAAGCCCTTAACATCCGCACTTGCTGGAAAAATAACGCCTTACATCACTTTTTTTGACATATTATCAGCACATACGAAAAGGCGAGAAAAAAATATGTAACTTACAATTACACGTTAATAAATAAGCATTACGAAAGAAAAGAAAAGAAAAAAATCGAATGAAATACGTGAAAAACGTGGATAATGGGCTCGTAATTTTGGCTTTTGTGGCAATAGATTTTCCCTCTCTGTCCCCTTTAATTCTTGCTTCTTCCCATTCTTTCTAAAGATGTGGATCGATTCAGGTGAACTGGTGCATCGTCTTATGAGGATTTAATCGGATTTAAAAATGCTAAAGAGGAAACATTTAAATTGCTTGATAAGAATATTATATTTGTAAAAAGCTTTTCTGAAAATGGTTTTCGTTACCCAAAGCGAAAGTTACGTTGCAATTACAGATGGTAAGAAATGTTTCACATTCAATTTGTTTGGTTAAAAAACTAAATACAATAAATGATCAAAAAAATCTTTATTTTATTTAGATTTGCGACAATGACATAGAATTAAAAAACATTACGGAGAAAAGATATCCGTATTTAAAAGTGTGTGTAATTTTTAAACTTGCATAAATGCATGCGTGCTATTTATTACTTTATTTTACATGCGTGTCATTATGTATTTCTAATAAATATCTCCAATGTCTATGATGTCATTTTGATATAAATTTGTAATTCTATGTTTTCGATATCTACTTCTATACTCACCATATAAGTTTCATATTGTGTTGATGTTACTAGCATGGCAGGAAAACCTACACCAGGTCCAAAATATCCCGTCGCATTAGACTGGTCCATGGCTAAGCGTAATATGCAGCGGCACTTCAGCGAGGAACCAGAAGGACTGAAAACTGTACTTAACTTCAAGACAACGCGATACCATCATATTAGACCGGAACCTAAAGTTTAAAGAAGATTCTGAACCACTACAAACATTCATGGCACCGCCAAGACACAAATCCGAAATCTGTGGCCCCTAACTCCAGATATTCAGCCATAAGACCATGTCTACATTAAATATGTTTTTTTTCAGAGCATATGATATATGTAAAATATGTAAAAAGTATCAAATAAATTTTACAACTATGTTAAATAAATAATCAATTCAGGTATAGCTTTTTATTTATAATTTGTATGAATGTAAATAGCTTTAGTATGAGGCATTGAAGATAATAAATATAAATTTTTTTTAACTATCATTTAATTTAATATGTTATTTCATAGTTATATTAAAATATCTTTAGCAATATACTGATTTTTATAAGATTGAGTAAAGAAAACTGACATCAAATGGCACCACTAAAGTAATAAAACATTTATACGAAGGTTAATTTAATTTCTCCCCGTGTAAGTAGCAAAAAAAACAAGAAGCTCTAATTCAATTGAGTATGAAGTTTTTCAACGGTTAGAAAAGTGCGATATATTAACTCAATTGACTGTGACTTTATGAATAAGTTTTTTTCAAAGGTAGCTGTTCAAGTACACATAGCGTTTTGTTAAAACAGATTCCCTACTACACTCTGCGTGTTTAAAACTCAAACACTGCGATCTTTTTCAATCAACTTCAGAATAATTTTTTTTCAATTTTTTTTTAAACTAATAAAATAAGAATGTAAACCGAAAGAAACTTCAAAGGGCTCTTATCTCGCAAATCGAGGAAGTTAATAAGGGAAACCAGCTTTTGTTTTTATGGATGGAATGAGGAAAAACCTCAAAAATGATTAACTTAGTTAATTTACAGCAGCAAGCAATGGAGTTTCCTTCTGTTTTTACTGGAAGGAACTTTTTTTAGTTCTTCAGTTTTTGCAATCAAATTTTGATGCATTTTCCCCCTATTTAAGGAGAACCTTTAAGAATCCAAATAAAAAAAAAAAATAAAAAGAAACCTTCTTCAGCTATGAAAAAAAAAAGGTGAGTTAAAGAAGAAAAGAAAAGAAAAAAAAAAAAAAAAGAATGGGATAAGGATAAAAAAGTCTAACATCCGCACTTGCTGGAAAAATAACGCCTTACATCGCTTTTGACATATTAGCACATACGAAAGGAGAGAAAAAATATGTAACTTACACTTACACGTTAATAAATAAGCATTACGAAAGAAAAAAAAAAAAAAAAAATCGAATGAAATACGTGAAAAACCTGGATAATGGGCTCGTAATTTTGGCTTTTGTGGCAATAGATTTTCCTCTCTGTCGCCTTTAATTCTTGCTTCTTCCCATTCTTCTCTAAAGATGTGGATCGATTCAGGTGAACTGGTGCATCGTCTTATGAGGATTTAATCGAATTTAAAACGCTAAAGAGGGAAACATTTAAATTGTTTGATAAGAATATTATGTTGTAAAAAAGCTTTTCTGAAAATGATTTTGTTACCTAAAGTGAAAGTTGCGTTGCAATTACAGATGGTAAGAAATGTTTCACATTCAATCTTTTGATTAAAAATCTAAATACAACATTGATAAAAATAATCTTTATTTTATTTAGATCTCTGACAATGACATAGAATAAAAAAAGGCAGTTATGGAGAAAAGATATCCGTATTTAAAAGTGTGTACAATTTTTAAAATTGCATAAATGCATGCCTGATAATTATTATTTTATTTTACATACTTGTTATTATGTATTTCTAACAAATATCTTCAATGTCTATGATGTCATTTTTGAAATAAATTTGTAATTCTATGTTTTACAATATCTATTTCTATACTCACCATATAGTTTCATATTGTGTTGTTCTTACTAATCCCCCTGGCGCAAATACACCTGGTCAAAAGACCCCGTCGCAGGTCGATTGGACCATTAAAGGAAATATGCAGCTTTCCTTTAGTGAGGACCAACGAGGCATGAAACTGACTTAAACCTCAAGACAACGACCTACCATCATATTAGACAGGGACCTTCTTTTTAGAGCCAATACAAGCCTGTTTAGAGCCGAAAACCGTGGCACCAAGAGCCAGATATTCGACCATCAGGCACAGGTCTATACAGTAAATATGAATTTTTAAGAGCATTTGATAGTGCAAAATATGTATATGTCATTTATATCATCAATTCAGGTATAGCTTTTATTTATAACTTATATGAGGCAAATAGCTTTATTATGATGCATTGAAGACAGACAAATATAATAATTTTTTAACCATCATTTATTTTATTATGTTATTTCATATTATGTAATCCAAATAAGTTTCATATTGTGCTATTGTTACTAATCCCCCCTTTTAGAAAACCTACACCAGGTTCAAAAGACACTGTCGCATGCGACTGGCATGGACAGGGTAATATGCATTTTCCCTATAGCGAGGATTAAACGAGGCCTGAAAATGAACAACGCTCTACGATCATATTAGACCGGGACGTAGAGTTTAAAGTAGATTCTTAATCATTACAATCTTATGATTGAGCGAAATCTGCGGTACCAAGGAACAGATATACAATCATCAGCAGGCCAATGTCTATTATTCAATATGATATTTTGCAGAGCATATGATATTTGTAAAATATGTAAAGCCTGAAAATACATTTTATAACTATGTTAGAATAAATGATCAATTCAGGTATAACTTTTATTTATAATTTGTATGAGGTAAATAACTTTAAAATGAGCAATTGAAGACACATAAATATAAGAATATTTCAACTATCATTTAATTTAATATGTTATTTATATTCATATTAAAATATCTTTCAGCAATATGATTTTTTTATAAGATTGAGTAAAAGGAAATCTGACATCAAACGACTCAATAAAGTAATAACATTTACACGAAGGTTAATTTAATTTCTCTCCGTGTAAGTAGCAAAACAAGCATGAACATCTAATTCAATTGAGCATGGAGTTTTACAACGGTTAAAAGAGCGAAATATTAATTCAATTGGCTATGTCTTTTTTGAATAAGTTTTTTTTTCAAAGATAGCTATACAAGTACACATAGCGTTTTGTTAAAACAGATTCCCTACTACACTCTGCGTGTTTAAAACTCAAACACTGCGATCTTTTTCAATCAACTTCAGAATATTTTTTTTTCTAATTTTTTTTTTAAAGACTAATAAAATAAGAATGCAAACCGAAAGAAACTTCAAAGGGCTCTTAACTTGCGAATCGAGGAAGTTAATAAGGTGAAACCAGCTTTTGTTTTTGATGGATAGAAAAGGAAAAACCTCAAAAATGATTAACTTAGTTAATTTACAGCAGCGAGCAATGGAGTTTCCTTCTGTTTTTACCGGAAGGAACCTTTTTTAGTTTTCATTTTTTTGCAATCAAATTTTGATGCATTTTCCCTATTTAAGGAGAAACTTTAAGAATACAAATAATAAAAAAATACAAAAGAAACCTCTTCAGCTATGTAAAAAAAAGTTGAGTTAAAGAAAAAGAAAAGAAAATGGCAAAAAAGAATGGGATAAGGATAAGAAAAAAAAAAAAGTCTAACATCCACACTTGCTGGAAAAATAACGCCTTACATCGCTTTTGACATATTAGCACATACGAAAGGAGAGAAAAAATATGTAACTTACACTTACACGTTAATAAATAAGCATTACGAAAGGAAAAAAAAAAGAAAAAAAATCGAATGAAATACGTGAAAAACCTGGATAATGGGCTCGTAATTTTGGCTTTTGTGGCAATAGATTTTTCCTCTCTGTCGCCTTTAATTCTTGCTTCTTGCCATTCTTTTGTAAAGATGTGGATCGATTCAGGTGAACTGGTGCACATCGTCTTATGAGGATTTAATCGAATTTAAAACGCTAAAGAGTGAAACATTTAAATTGCTGGATAAGAATATTATGTTGTTAAAAGCTTTTTCAAAAGGGGTTTTGCTACCTAAAGCGAAAGTTGCGTTGCAATTATAGATGGTAAGAAACGTTTCACATTCAATTCTTTTGATTAAAAAACTAAATACAACAGTTGAGCAAAAATACTTTCTGTTATTTAGATTTGCGACAATCGTATAGAATAAAAAAACAGTTATTTAGAAAGGATATCCTTATTTAAAAGTGTGTAGCTATTTATTACTTTATTTTAAGTGCGTATTATTACGTATTTCTAACAAATATCTCCAATGACTATGAAGTCATTTTTGAAATAAATTTGTAATTTATGTTTTACAATATGTATTTCTATACTCACCATATAAGTTTCATATTGTGTTGTTGTTACCAATCCCCCTGGTGCTGGAAAAAATATATCAGGTCCAAAAGTCCCCGTCGCAGGCAATTGGTCCATCGCTGAAGAAAATATACAGATTCCCTTTAGAGAGGAACCATGACGATTGAAAACTGACTTACCCTGATAACAACGCCCTACCATCATATTAGACCGGGACATACAGTTTAAAGTAGATTCTGAACTACAACGAACAGCCATGATACCATCAAGACACGAGCCAGAAAAATTTGGCACCGATGGCTGGATGGATTTCTGTGGACTTTTTCCGAGTATATAATATATGTAAAATATGTAAAGCATCAAAATACATTTTATAACTATGTTGAGAATAAATGGTCAATTCAGTTGTAGCTTTTATTTATAATTTGTATAAGGTAAATAGCTTTATTATGAAGCATTTATGATACAAAAATACAAGAATAATTTTAACTATAATTTATTTTAATATGTTATTTTATAGTTATAATAAAATATTTTTTAGCAATATGATATTTTTGTATAACATTTGGTAGAAGGAAATCTGACAAAAAAATGATTCCACTAAAGCTATAACATTTATACGAAAGTTAATTTAATTTCTCTCAGTGTAAATAGCAAAAAAACATGAACATCTAATTCAATTGAGCATGGAGTTTTACAACGGTTAAAAAAGTGCGAAATAATAACTCAATTGACTGTGATTTTTATGAATAAGTTTTTTTTTAAAGGTAACAATGCAGAACACATAGCGTTTTGTTAAAACAGATTCCCTTCTACACTCTGCGTGTTTAAAACTCAAACACTGCGATCTTTTTCAATCAACTTCAGAATATTTTTTTCAATTTTTTTAAAACTAATAAAATGAGAATGTAAACCCAAAAGAAACTTCAAAGGGCTCTTATCTCGCGGATCGAGGAAGTTAATAAGGTAATACCAGCTTTTTTTTTCATGGATAGAAAAAGAGGAAAAACCTCAAAAATGATTAACTTAGTTAATTTACAGCAAGCAAGCAATGGAGTTTCCTTCTGTTTTTACTGGAAAGATAATTTTTTAGTTCTTCAGTTTTTGCAATCAAATTTTGATGCATTTTTCCCTATTTAAGAAGAACCTTTAAGAATCCAAATAAAAAAAAAATACAAAGAAACCTCTTCAGCTATGTAAAAAAATTGAGTTAAACAAGAAAAGAAAAGAAAATGGCAAAAAAAATAAAGAATGGGATGAGGATAAGAAAATAAAAAGGCTAACATCCGCACTTGCTGGAAAAACAAAGCCTTACATCGCTTTTGACATATTAGCACATGCGAAAGGAAAAGAAAAATATGTAACTTACACTTACACGTTAATAAAAGCTTTACGAAAAAAAAAAATCAAATGAAATACGTGAAAACGAAAAACCTGGATAATGGGCTCGTAATTTTTTGGTTTTTGTGGCAATAAATTTTCCTCTCTGTCGCCTTTAATTCTTGCTTCTTCCCATTCTTTTCTAAAGATGTGGATCGATTCAGGTGAACTGGTGCATCGTCTTATGAGGATTGAATCGAATATAAAACGCTAAAGAGAGAAACATTTAAATTGCTTGATAAGAATATCATGTTGTAAAACGCTTTTGCGAAAATGTTTTTGCTACCTATAGCAAAAGTTGCGTTGTAATTGCTGATGGTAAGAAATGTTTCACATTCATTTCTTTTGATTAAAAATCAAAATACAACAGATGATGAAAAAAGTTCTTGATGTTATTTAGATTAGCGACAATGACATACAATAAAAAAAACATTTATGGAGAAAAGATATCCGTATCCGACAATGCTCTACGATCATATTAGACTGGGACTTACAATTTAAAGTAGATTCTGAACCATTCTAGGCATTCGTGGCACCGGCAAGAATCGAGACCGATATCTGGGCATCGAGGTCCACATATTCGGCCATTAGGCCCATGTCTATATAATAAATATGGTTTTTTAAGAGCATATTTGTATATATGTAAATATGTAAAGTATCAAAATCGTCGTTTTGGAATATATATATGGTATATTCAGGTATAGCTTTTATTCACATTATGTTTGAGGTAAATAGCTTTAGTATGACGCAGTGAAGATACATAAATAGAAAAATCTTTAACTAACAATTTGTTTGCTTTGTTATTTCTTAGTTATATCAAAATATCTTTTAATAATATTCTAATTTTTTATCAAATTGAGTGAAAGAAAATCTGACATCAAGTAACTCTGCTAAAGTAATAACATTTATACGAAGGTTAATTTAATTTCTCCCCGTGTAAGTAGCAAAAAAAAAAACAGGAACATCTAATTCAATTGAGCATGGAGTTTTACAACGGTTAAAAAAGTGCGAAATATTAACTCAATAGATGAATTATATATAATGATGAATAAGTTCTTTTTTTTATGAATAAGTTTTTCCAAAGGTAGCTTTTCCAAGTACACATTGTGTTTTATTAAAACATATTCCCTACTATTCTGCGTGTTTAAACCTCAAACACTGCGAACTTTTTCAATTTTTTTAATTTTTTTTTATACTAATAAAATAAGAATGTAAACCGAAAGAAACTTCAAAGGGCTCTTATCTCGCGAATCGAGGGAAGTTAATAAAGGTGAAACCAGCTTTTGTTTTTATGGATAGAAAGAGGAAAAACCACAAAATGATTAACTTAGTTAATTTACAGCATCAAGCAACGCGATTACCTTCTGTTTTTACTGGAAGGAACCTTTTTTTTAGTTCTTCATTTTTTTGCAATCAAATTTTTGATGCATTTTCCCCTATTTAGGAGAATCTTTAAGAATCAAATAATAAAAAAATACAAAGGAACCTCTTTAGCTATGTAAAAAATAAAGTGAGTTAAAAAGAGAGAAGTAAATGGCAAAAAAGAAAAAAAAATAATGGGATAAGGATAAAAAAATAAAAGGCTAACATCCGCACTTGCTGGAAAAATAACTTTTACATCGCTTTTGACGTATTAGCACATAACAAAAGGCGAAAAAATATGTAACTTACACTTACACGTCAATAAATAAGCATTACGAAAGAAAAAAATGAATGAAATACGTGAAAAACCTGGATAATGCGCTCGTAATTTTGGCTTTTGTGGCAATATATTTTCCTCTCTGTCGCCTTCTAATTCTTGCTACTTCCATCCTTTCTAAAGATGCGGACCGATTCAGATAGACTGGTGCATCGTCTTATGAGGATTTAATCGGATTTAAAACGCAAAGAGGGAAACATTTAAATTACTTGATAAGAATATTATGTTGTAAAAAGCTTTTCTGAAAATGATTTTTGTCTACCCAAAGCAAAAGTTGCTTTGTAATTACAGATGGTTAAGAAATGTTTCACATTCAATTCTCTTGATTAAAAACTAAATACAGCATTGATAATCAAAAAAATATTTATATTATTTAGTTCTGCGACAATGACACTAAATAAAAAAAGCATTTATGAGTAAAGATATCCTTACTTAAAAGTGTGTGTAATTTTTAAACTTGCATAAATGCATAGGAAAATGCTATATACTACTTTATTTTACGTTTGTGTTATTATGTATTTCTAACAAATATCTCCAATGTCATGATGTAATTTTAAAATAAATTTGTAATTCTATGTTTTACAATATCTATTTCTATACTCACCATATACGTTTCATATTGTGTTGTTGTTACTAACCCCCTGGTGGAGGAAGACCTACACCAGGTCCAAAAGACCCTCATCGCAGGTGACTGGTCCAATAGCTAAAGGGAAATATGCAGCTTCACTTTAGCGAGGAACAACGAGGCTCTGAAAGCTGATCTAAATTCAAGAAAACGCTCTAAGATCATATTACCGAGACATTTTAAAGTAGATTCTGAACCACTACAAACATCCATGGTGCCGCCAAGACTCGAGCCGAAATCTGTGGCACCGAGGGCCAGATATACGGCCATCAGGACATATCTATATATTAAATATGATTTTTTAGATCATATGATACATATATAATGTATGTAAAGTATCAAAATTCATTTTATAACTATGTTAAAATAAATGTGCAATTCAGGTATAGATTTTATTTATAATTTGTAATATGTAAATAGCTTTAAACTGAGACATTGAAGACACATAATATAAAAACATTTTAACTATCTTTTTTTTATGTTATTTCAAGGTTAGATTAAAATATATTTTAGCATTATGCTGATTTTTATAAGCCTGAGTGAAAGAAAATCTGACATCAAATGACTCCACTAAATAATAACATTTATACGAAGACTAATTTAATTTCTCTCCGTGTAAAGTAGCGAAAAACATGAACATCTAATTCAATTGAGTTTGGAGTTTTACAACGGCTAAAATGTGCGAAATATTAACTCAATTGACTGTGACTTTTTATGAATAAGTTTTTTTCAAAGGTAGCTGTGCAAATACACATAGCGTTTTGTTAAAACAGATTCCCTACTACACTCTGGCTGTTTAAAACTCAAACACTGCGATCTTTTCAATCAACTTCAGAATTTTTTTTTTCTAATGTTTTTTTAAAACTAATAAAATAAGAATCTAAACCGAAAGAAACTTCAAAAGGGCTCTTATCTCGCGAATCGAGCAAGTTAATAAGGTGAAACCAGCTTTTGTTTTTATGGAAAGAACGAGGAAAAAACCTCAAAAATGATTAACGTAGTTAATTTAGAGCAGCAAGCAATGGAGTTTCGTTCTGTTTTTAAAGGAAAGGAACTTTTTTTTTAGATATTATTTTTTGCGATCAAATTTTGATGCATTTTCTCCTATTTAAGGAGAACCTTAAAGATCCAAATAAAAAAAAAATATAACCTCTTCAGCTATGTGAAAAAAAAGTGAGTTAAAGAAGAAAAAAAGAAAATAATGTGGCGAAAAAAAAAAATAAAGAATGGGATAAAGGATAAAAAAAAAAAAGACTAGCATCCGCACTTGCTTGAAAAATAACGCCTTACATCGCTTTTGACATATTAGCACATACGAAAGGAGAGAAAAAATATGTAACTTACAATTACACGTTAATAAATAAGCATTACGAAAGGAAAAAAATCGAATGAAGTACGTGAAAAACCTTGATAATGGGCTCGTAATTTTGGCTTTTGTGGCAATAGATTTTCCTCTCTGTCGACTTTAATTCTTGCTTCTTCTCATTCTTTTCTAAAGATGTGGATCGATTCAGGTGAACTGGTGCATCGTCTTAAGAGGATTTAATCGAATTTAAAACGTTAAAGAGAGAAACATTTAAATTGCTTGATAAGAATATTATGTTGTGAAAATGATTTTTGCTACCTAAAGTGAAAGTTGCGTTGTAATTATAGATGGTTTAGAAATGTTTCACATTCAATTCTTTTGATTAAAAAAACTAAATAATAAAAAAATCTTTCTGTTATAAAATAAAAAAATAGTTGTGGAGAAAAGATATCCGCATTTAAAAGTGTGTGTCATTTTTAAACTTACATAAATGCATGCTTGCTAATTACTGCTTTATTTTACATGTGTGCGTTACGTATTTCTAACAAATATCTCCATTCAAAATGACAAATATCTGTCATTTTGAGATAAATTTGTCTCCAATGTCTTTTATGTAATTTTGAAATGAATTTGTAATTCTATGTTTCACAATATCTAATTCTATACACACCATATCAGTTTCATATCGTGTTGTTCTAATACTACTACTTGTGCAGGGCAACCTACACCAGGGTCCAAATACCTCATGCAGGCGACTGGTCCATGGTTAGGGTAATATACAGCTTCACTTTCGCGAAGGTCTGAGGGCTAAAGACTGACTAAACCTGAAGACAACGCTCTACCATCATATTAGACCGTGACCTTCAGTTTAAAGTTGACTCAAAACCACTAAAAACATCCATGGTATCCCTGAGGCTCGAACCTGAATCCTGTGGTACCGAGCGTCAAAGTGCTAGACACTTGGCCATTGATGCCCATCATATTGTATATAGTGGCTTTTTACAAGTTAAAAGAAAATTAATTTTGTTGTTGTTCCTTTGCTGTTGTTTCTTATCCCACTTCAACATGTAGAACACGTCCATGAACCCATGTGGTCTCAAACAATGAAAACCTGCTACAGAATTTGAGCACAACTGATTTTCCTGGCAACCAATGCAAATCAAAAACTGAGCAGGATTGCTTAAGTCAAGTTACATTCTGGGCAAAGTGGATGAACGATTTGAAACGAGAACGATTGAAAATTGAGAGACATGTACGATATACAATTATTTATTGCATTTGCATTAGTTACAATCATTAGTAATTAAATGCAATTGAGAGCATTGTGTGCATTGCATTTCATGAAAGAATTTTCCGTAATATAATAAAGAAAATATTGAACAAGCAATTATTTAGTTAATGAATGTTTTAAAAAATATCTTACCCTATTTGAATGCATTTTGAAATTTTTCTTAAAATACAGTACATTAATTATACTACTTTTTATTAAATATGAATACTAATACAAATACATATTATGAACAATATACTAAAATTAATACTACTTTATAAATATTTTTAATTTTTAGATGACACACTGATCATTATAAGGCAATTTCAAACTTCCTGATTGGCTTTTAGCTCTAGGATAGGATGATAAGTAAATTCATTTCACCTATTGATCTCAAGATTTCTGTCTACAAGATTCACAGAGAGTATTTATTATTAAAATCAAATCATCACTAAGATTCATAAGAATAAATCCTTACTTATATGTCAGAATATCCTTTCTTTAAATAGACCTAATTCTTTCATAGGGCAATGCATCTATTTAAAGAAATCATAATCCAGACCAGTGATTTTCAAAGGGTGCTTCAAGGCTCACTGGTGTGTCTTAAGAGATTTCCTGGTACGCCCTATGATATTCCAGGGAAATATATGTTTAGATATAAAAATATATAGAGTTAACACTTTTTCTTGCCAGTTTTACCGTTCAAAGACAATTTTCATTGTAAATAACTAACATTTTTGGTTTGCTTTTGATTCTTTCTTCACATAAAAATTCGGCAATCAGAGGTGGTGTATTAAATATTTCGAAACACTATGAGCGGTTTCTTCCATGGTTGGCTTTTAGGAAAGCTAGCATTTATATGATTTTAAAAGTTAAAAATTTTCCATTGAAGCCTATTAAAATCTGTCGTCAAGTATTAGTACTCTGTTGAGTTGACCACGTGAATTTATAGGCATAAAAACATTTGCTGTCTGATTTCTATTTTAAGTACTCTTAATAAATAAAGTTGATGAAATAACTTCTTTATGATCATAAATATATTATTAATTATTATTACTAATTGATATTAACATATACTATAAACACAACAACCAAATGTTTGCCTTAGAAGACCTTTTTGCCTTTGCCTTCTTTCAATATTTCCAGAAAAGTATCTGCAAAAAGCTTGACCATAATTTATAATAGTACAAAATCAATAATCGTTCCCACATCGATTTGCAACATATGAGAAGGTCATTTGTATTTAACAAATGTGGTAGTTTTGTATAGCTCGTCAATGGTGATTTAAATGCTTATTAGTACAACCTCGTATTAAATTAACCTTTAATTAGTTCAAGTACTGCGTGCATGACTTATGATATGAAGGTCACTGGTTCGGGCTCTTCCTTAATTGGATAATTTGTTTATTTCATTGACCATGGTAGCTATATAATCATCTAGTTTATCCACCGCCAATTCATGTTATGCCTCTTCTCAGTCTAAACACCAATATAACTATTTGAGAATATTCATGTTTCAATGTTTAACATAATTATTACCTTCAATTCCATATGGTATGCATTTGCCAAATAGACGCTCAGCGCTGATTACTCAATTTTGATATATGTTACTGCGACATATTTAACACAATCCAAGATAGTGCAAATTTTCCAAACATCCATTATTAGAAAAGAGTCATCATTTTTTATTTGTTCTAAAATATAACATAAAAAATACGATTGATATGATAAATCTTAAAATTCAAAAAGTTATCCCTTAATGTAATAACTTCAATAAAGAAGCCATATTATTCAGTAGATATACAAATTGGTGAAAGAATGACTGTAAAGGTACATTATAAATTTATATTATATTTTATATTTTTATTTAAATTTATATTTATATTTATATTTTCTTTTTTACTTAACATTTTAGAATTTTTCAAACAATTTCAAGACACCGTGAAAATTGTAACAGCAACACGTGTTTACTTATCGGGCATGAATTATTGTTAACACTTTTTTTTCTTTTGAATGCACGAGACGTTTTGATAAATAATGATCCCTTTATGTGATCTGAAGCGGTGCTAAAAAAAGAATTGCAATAAGGGTTTTTCTACTTTTATCACTAGTTGTTTTGTGGGCCTTAGGTAATTACGTTACCTGTGGCATTCTTTACAAAAAAATCCTGATTCATCAGGATTAAAATCCTCTTTGAAAATATATCAGTTCGCACCAATAATTTCAATAAACTTTGCAAGATATAGTTGCCATACATCTGAATCAGCAGATGCTAATTCACCTTTCATTGTGTTTTCTTTAATCTACGCCCGACCTAGGCATGGCCGCCAACAATCTATGACGGGCAGCCCAATAAAGTTAAAAATTACGCCCTGAACAATGGTAGTCTTTCGCAGCATTTACAACCACTACGTCAATAAGTCCAAGACAGTAGTTCAAGTGCTCCCACTCATCTCAAAATTAGTCAAAGTGGGCAAGTTGACAGTCTGCCAGTCCATATCTATGAAGGTGTTTCTAAGATAGTCATGCCCAGTTTTTATACTGAAATCAGCTACAGTAACAGGTCTAGGCAGAAGGGAAATGAGATTTTCCAATAAAAAACCCAAGTCTTCCAACTTACAAAGTTGAAAATAGTTTTACGATGATGGACCTTAACTCTAGCTTGTAATATTTCTTAATGTCATGATAACAGACAGAAGGATCTGACTGAGAAGATTAGATCCGACCTTAGCAAGAGTATCTGCAAACTCGTTACCAGCGACTCCACAACGACGTTGGTATCCACTGCAGAGTAACGTTGTGCCCACCATCTGTCAAAAAATCAATCAATAGTTGGCATTCAAAATCAGATCTATTCTTAGAAGGCAAGACTGAAGAAACTGCTTTAATAGTGTCTGTGAATCAATGAAAATCTCAATATTCCATTCTTCTTTCTTTCCTTTTCATTATGTAAAAAGAATGTCTTTGGTTGAGGTTTTAAAACAACCTGAAAATAACAACTTGCTTTTAGCTAAAAAATGAATGGTAAATGATCCTTAATTTTTTTTTCATAGATATGCACAGTCTTATTTGTTATGGCATTGGCATTCATTTTTGAATTTGGTCTCCTATCCACATCATTAATACATTTTGCATATTTCCAATTTGCACTATGCATTTCATATAGGGTTGAGTTAATATTTGTACAAGTTTCAGCCCAGAGAGTAAATTCCAGTGTATTAATTTTTATTGCAATTTACATTCAGTTTCATTCATACAATATATTTTAAAAATCCCTTACTCTTTCTCTATTGTTTATAGGATTTTAAATTTATCTTTTTTAATTTTTATAGAGATGCAACTTTTCTTTTAATTTGTCTTTATAAAATTGTATTGATATAATAATGCCTTTAATATTTTTAAAAATGTTACAAAAAAGTTTATAACTAGAGTTTGAGCTTAAAGTTAAAAAAATTCCCATTAGAGGAAACAAAAATCGCTACTCACTTTTCTGCTGCTTCTTTACTCTAATTCAAACGAATGGTTTTTGTGTGAAAGCACATAGGGCAAATATCTTTTATTTGCATTTAACGCTAGTGTTTTTTTATGTAATATCTGAGTAAAAATGTTAATTTTCAAAAAAAAAACTTTTTTTGAAAATCTGTTGGGTTAAATTTATGATAAGATATTTGTTTAATAATTCTTCGATATTAAGATCTTTTTAAATTTAAAACAACATTATCTGTATCTCTGTATATAAATTTTATGTGCTTCATATTAATTCTATCTATAATATCAACTTGCTAACAAAGCCATAATAGCAATCACTATACATAAATTTTCATGTGTTTCATTTAAAAATGTAAAAAAACTCACCAAAAAACTAAAAAAAAGGAAAAAATAAATTAATTCATTCATTTGAATAATAATTTGAAACTGAAAATCATTTACAAACATCAAAAAGGTTAAAGGCAAAAAATAACACCAATACAAAGAATATTATATGTATACAAAATACACAAAAAAAAAAGGGTAACAGCAAGTTGTCAATTTACGAAATTAATTATAATATCTTAAAAAAATCAAGGCGCTATGAACAATGTGACAATATAAATCATGTTATTTCAACTCGCTAGATGATTGCATCGAAATAAAAGCCAATCCAATTCAATAACATATTGAACCAAAGTTATTTCCTGTTAGAAACGATAAGGAATACAAGTAATAAATAATAATTCGACAGGGGCAATCTGAATCATCACATGATAAAACCAGATATTTAAACTATTTACGGTTATATGATCATATATATATATATATATATATATATTGCATATATATTCTCTTATCTTTTAATATTTCTGTATATTTAATAATATTTAGTATTACGTTAGAAATAACACAATCATTTATAACGAATGGTGAAATGATTTATATCGCTTCAGCAATAATATTATTATTCAATTTAACGGTTAAGAAGTTCTAAGAATAAATGACCTTCATCATTTTATGGCATTTCAGCTGAATACATATATTGAATGGTAACATGTTTCATTTATAGTTATTATGTTATTGTAAGACTGAATATTTTACAACAAATATTACGTATAACATAAATAATACAGATTTCGAAATTAATTTATAATATCTTACGTATGAACGCATGAGACAATATAAATCATGCTAACGCTAGATGATTGCATCGAAATAAAAACAAATCTAGCGATGTATTCCAATAACATATTGAACCAAAGTTATTTATGGTTAAGAACGATAAGGAATACAACTAATAAATAATAATTCGACAGAGTATTGGCTTAGTGGAGTCGAATCATCACATGATGCTATTTAAACTATTTAGGTTATATGATTCTGATCATATATATAATAAATTACATATATATTCTCTTAATGTTTTAATATTTCTGTTATAATTAATAATATTTGAAGTATTGTGTTGGAAATAACACAATCAATTATCAATTCACGAATAATGATTATATACCGATTTACATCGTTTTGCAATACTCAGTCTGATAGGAATAATTATTATTGCGTTTTAAGAAAGTTCAATAGTTACGGTGTTAAAGAAGTTCTGAAATAAATAATTACATATATTGGATAATTTCATTAGCCTGAATACATATATTGGATAGTAACATGTTTTGCTATAGTTATTATGTTATTGTAAGGTTGAATATTTTACATACAAATATTTACGTATAACATTACTGTATAATTCATTTGTCTCATACAGGATTCAAAATTAATTTTTAATCAACTATGCTCAGTAAAGCTCTACGAAATGAATATTGCTCGTGCTTTCAGTCTGCAGTGTTTACATAATGAAACAACGTAACTTGGGGGGAATCCGTAATTTAAAGTATCATAAATATATTTAATGGTTTGTTTATAAAGGTTAAATATTTGAGAAACAAATGTTCGTCACTTGAAGGTAAATTAGACATTCTGGCTGTGAATACAAATTGAGTTAATTAGGAAAATAAATGACTCAACAGTATTTTTCTTAAAACAGAACTACGGTATTTTCTCTTTGGTTTTACAAATAATAATTCAAAAAATAAATAATTATGATCGTTTTTTTTTTTAAAAAGAACAATTTTTTGTCGTAATATTTTAAGTATGAATAATTGAAATATATATCCTAGAATAGTTGTAATTTAAAGGATGTTTGAATAGTTAAAAAGTACTTATTTATTATAAAAGCGTTTTGTAATGCAATCTACTGATTTATTATTAAAAAGTAAATTTGAAAATAATTACAAAATATATGAACTTAAATAAGAAAAAATTGAGATTGATGATATTTATTTTGTTATAAATAATTAATGAATGTTAAAAAAATATTTGAATTTAATGACGAGAGTAAATTACTTTTAAAAGAAATCGGGAAGTTTTTAAAATTATTTGCTTACTATTATTTTTAACCATTAAAAATACTTAAACAAAAATGTAATGTTTTGGAAAAAAATGCGTTTTGCTAAAAAAATAAAAATTCATAATGAATTGGTAAAATTTGAAGAACTTTTTCGTAATTGTTAGTATTTAAAAATAAACTTCATCCAATTAGTAACAACATACGCATCAAAACACATTTTTAATCAATGCCTGAATATTGGATCGTTTTTTATTTAGTCGTAAATAATAAATAAATGCCCTTATTCAATGAAATTTTTTAAACGAGAATAAATTTTTTTAAAATTAATATTACGAATACATTTTTCAAAATGTACATTTGATATATAAGGTACGTTCGTTATAATATTCAAAATGTCCTTTTATATTTAACACTGTAAAACTTTACTAAAAAATGATATTTTAAAATACGTCTTTTGATAGAATAAATAAATTATAAGTTGAAATTTTTTAAAATAATAATTTTAAATGTCAGTTACTTATGAATTTAGAATAATTCCCAGTAGAACAGCAGATTTATAGCAGATTCAGCGTTATGTAAGAGGCCGCAAAGAGTCTTGCAACATTGTCCATCTTTTGTCAAAAATTGTCCATTGTCCACCTTTTCATTGCCCATCTTTTTTTTTTTTTTTTTCTGAAATTTGAACAATCATTCCAGTAACTGAAACTGAGGGTTTTACTCTTCTCCCAATCACCATAAGCCTAAAGAGAGAACTTTCCAGTTTACAGATCTATCATATCTAAATTTTCAGTTTATAGTGAGTATTGGGGCTGAGGTTCAATCCGCTGGCTGCTTTGTTGTAGACACTGTTTCAAAAACAAGGCCTAATGGTCAATTGGCTAGAACTCTGGCCTTTGGTACCACAGGCTTCAGTTTCCGAATCCTGGCAGTGCATGAATGTTTGATAGTGGTTCGAAATCCACGTAAACTGTTCTAGTATGCCTGTTAAACTGTGGGTTCCAGTCTAATTAGCCTAAAGTGTTCACAAAATGACCTTAGAGCAACAAACCAAACCAAAAAAATAAGAGACTCGATGTCATTTGTGATGTTCAGTATCTTGCCTCGTTAGTCAGACTACAGGGCTGGAGTTTTCCGAGTTTACTCCCATACGAAATGCAACTGTGGGGTAGTGAATTGATTACTCATGCGATGTCAGTCACGTAATTCAAGATACTCAGGATTAGACACACATATTCATTTTTAGTTTAGGTTGCGTTTTGTGTTTCGAACCAGATTTCTCTAGTTCGGATACTAGAAAATTCTACTAAACAAACCTCTTCGGCCTAGTTTTAAGACTATATTCTTAAACTTTAAAAATTAAACTAGGCATACTCCATAATAAGCCACTTCAGTCAACCCCACATTTTTCAATCAATGTCTTCATTTCGGATCAATCGATACTTAACTAACATAATTAATCCGCCAGTAGCAGAAAACTTCCTGGATATTCCACTAACACACAACTAACTGGACGACTAAAATCTGCCAAGACTGACAACATAACTTTCCATCAAATCTGAGGGTTTTCCATGGCTACCAATCCTCTTAAGCCTAACTAGATGACTTTCCATTTTACAGATTTATCAGGTCTATCCTTTACGTAAACATAAAAATTTTCAGTTTAGGTTTGTTTCTTGTGTTTCGAACCTGGCTTCTCTAGGTCGGATACTATAATGTTCAAACCACTTCGGCCTAGTTTTAAGACTATGTTTTAAACTTTAATACTTTAAATTAAACTAGACCTGCTCCATAATAAGTCACCAACCCCAAATTTTTCAATCGATGTCTTCATTTCGGATCAATCGATACTTAACTAACACAATTAATCCGTCAGTAGCTGAAAACTTCCAGATATTAACACTAACACACAACTGGACGACTAAAAGTTGCCAACATAACTTTCCATCAAATTTTAGTGCAGAAATTGATTATCTGAGAAGTGCACACACTACAATTCATCTCGAATTACTTCAGGGTAATTGAGCCCTTATGTGTTTTAAAGCCAACTTTTGTTACCGAAAGCGTATGCCCTGAGCTGGCAACATGCAAATCTCAAGTCGCTCGGTAAAAGCGGACAAGCGTAAAAGATAACACGACCGCTCATCGTTGATCATGCCACGCTGGAAGAGATGATAACTTGAAGCAACGGCGCTCCTGTCCGGACTCGTAACGCTTGATGGGAAAATGATCACGCTGTCTAAATACCGTCGGAGCCAGGTGTCGAGGGACTACTAAGCGTTGTTGCGTCACGTGGATGCTGTCAAATTATTTATCGTCGCAAACACCGGATGAAGTCAGTTTGGATGTCAGATTACAGTGGACGGAGCATCGATCAGAGGTTAGGTGCTGCAGCTATAGGCTGATAGGATAAGGCGGAAACGATACTTATAGAAAAGTGGTTCAGCTTCCTAGGGTGAATGTAGTGAACGCGTCCCTACAAAATTTATGTATTATGAAATTTTAATTTTTTTTAACGTGCTTTAAAAGCTTGAACAAAAGCTTAAAATATTTAATTGACCGTATAGCTGATTTCAGTTATAATGTTCAAATACATTAGCAATTCACAAAGGGATGAGTCAACAAGACTTGAACATGAAAACTAATTTGTTCTTAAGATTCTAAGTGCATTTTTGAGTCCTATTAGTGATATGAAGTATTTTAATAGCATTTATTTCATGCATTATTAAAAATATAAAAATAATTTTTCGAAATAGACGATATGAATTTATTTGAAAAAACTTCCTTTATATCTGATACAAAATGCATGTTAATTTAAAAATTTTGTGACTTTTCCCCTTTAAAATCAATTAAATATTGTTTTACATAAATAATAAAAGTCATTTATAAAAGAGCCTATTAATAAACCTTTTTTCTTCTTTTAATTCTGGGAATCGGTAAGAATTAAACCTGGAAACTCATTTTATGTCTTAACTTTTAAGACGCAAAAAAGTTCTTTTTGAGTATGATCAAAATAAGCTGATTATATTAAGTGCTTTAAATTGCAATGAATTTCTCTTTGTATTATAAAGAGAAAATATATCTTTTTTTCTAATAGAACATCCGTTGTTGCTGTTTCTTATCCCACTTGGCTGGCCAAGCCCACGAGCCCATACGTACTCATGATTGAAGAGGAAGGAAGCAGCTTCTGTTCTGATGGAGCACCCGTAGGTAGAAGTCTGACTTTGGCTCCGTGACGCTCTTACAGTCATAGGAGACCGGGACCTACAGCTTAAAGTGGATTTCCGAACCACTTACAAACATCCATGGCACCGCAGGGATTCGAACCCGAAACCTGTGGCACTGAGCGCCTGAGCGCAGACACTCGGCCATTGAGGTCCCAAATTTGTGAATGCCAACGGCACGCGGTGTTCCCAGATGGTAAGACTGACCGCGCCCAATGATGCTTGACTTCGGTGATCTAACGAGAACCGGTATATTCACCATGGTATGGCTGTTGGCTCAAAAACTTACTTAGTTAAAAAAGCATTTATGAAGAATAGCATTTAAAACTGCCTAATGCATGTATGACAAATTTTCTATAAATGATTCCAGTAAATAATTTATAAAAGAGCCTATTAACAAACTTTTTTTCCTGTCTGAGTATCAGGAAAAAAAACCTGGAAGCGAAGTTTATGTCTTAACATTTAAGACGCAACAAATTGCTTTTCTGAGTACCATCAAAATAGAGTGATGATGCCAGGTACTTTAAATTGCATTCATTCTTCCCCACATTATAAAGAGAAAAAAATTATAATAGAACACCTAAACTTACTTAGTCAAAAAGCATTTATGAAGAATAGAATTTGTATATACCGGCCTAATGCATGTATGACAAATTTTCTATAAATGATTCCAAATCATTTATAAAAGGGCCTATTAACAAACTTTTTTCCTGTCTGGGAATCAGAAAGACGTAAACCTGGAAACGAATTTTGTTTATGTCGTAACATTTAAGACGCAACAAATTGCTTTTTCTGAGTATCATCAAAATAGATTGATGATACCAAGATTCTTCCCAAATTATAAAGAAAAAAAAAAATTATAATAGAACACCTAAATTTACTTAGAAAAAAGACATTTATGAACGATAGAACATGCATTTAAAATTCTATATATCTCTTAATGCAGATATGACCTAATTTTCTACACGATTGCAGTAAGTCATTTATAAAGGGGCCTATTAACAAATGGTTTCACTGCCTGGAAATCGGTAAGACTTATAGTAAACCTGAAACAAGTTTTATGTCTAATCTTTTAAAAACGAAACAAAAGTTTTTTTCTGAGTATCATCAAAATAGAGGACTTTAAATTGCAATTAATTCCTCCCATATTATAAATTAAAAAAAGATTTTTCTAATAGATAACCTAAATTTACTTACACAAAAGACATTTATAACGGATAGAAAATGTATTTAAGTTTTGTAAAATATTCACATTAGCATCTTTAAAAATCCTTTAAAACTTATTATTTTATATAAATAATGTAACAATATCAGTCTAATGCTTAAATGTCAAAATTTCAGCATAAAGACAGAACTTAACGACAAAAATTTAAAAAAAACATAGACAAGTCAAAAACTTTGTCCATAAAATTTAAAAGCCGCAAAAAGACAATACAGTCTTTCCAAAAGCAAATATCGATCATTCCCATTATATTTTATTTTTCTTTTTCTTTTACTATTTCCCTAAACGGGAATATATACAATAACAAATCCTTTCCAGACATAGGCGAACACAGCGGCAATTTAATCTCTTATTTTTATTTGATCTTAAAGTTTGTTCGAGTTCCATTTTTAAGCCGTCTTTAATTAGATTTCTTGATTAAACCATGGACCAACTGAGCGGTTCTTTACTGGATCCTGTCTTCAACATTTTGTTTTTCTTTTCTTTCATCCTTCCGCCATTTCTTCTCGATACTTATTTTTGTCTCTTCTTTTCTACAACTGAGAGCTAGCAACTCTTATTTCTAGCGGAACACATTTACCGAAACCCATAACTTTGTTCTTAAATATAACTCCCCACCTTTTCGGCGGTCAGGTTTCTTTTATTACGGCTTTACTTCACAGCGCTCAATAAAAACAGTCTCAGAAAAGTAGCGAATCATTACAGTCCAATAAACACCACCAGCTGTTTCCACTGCACTAGAACTGTTACATAGAACTTAAAAGGTCAGTATAACTTCGACTTTGCCATTTTCCGTTTAGTCAAGCATGGAATTCCTGCTCAGATCTCCACATGCTTGTCACTGAGTTTATGTGAAAGTCAAATACAAACTTCCATGACGACATTTACACTTTCAATGAAATATTTTAAAACAGCGATCTAATTAGTTGAAAGAAACTTTTTAAATTTATGTTCTTTCTCTGGTCATGCTCATCGATTCGAATATTATAGTACTTTTTAAATCTAAAAATATTTCGATATTTGAATGTTGAGCATAGGTGATTGCAAAATGCAAAATATGTACAGAATTACGTATAAATAAACATATGATATGTATAAATAAACTAATTTCCAGTGAAATCCGAAAAACTGTTTCCACAGAACTAGAAATGTTAGATAGAACTTAAAAGGTCAGTATAACTTCGACTTTGCCATTTTCCGTTTAGTCAGCATGGAATTCCTGCTAGATTTCTGCTCTGATCTCCGCATGCGTGTCATCGAGTTTAAGTGAAAGTCAAATACAAACTTCCATGACGACATTTACACTTTCAATGAAATATTTTAAAACAGCGATCTAATTAATTGAAAGAAACTTTTTAAATTTATGTTCTTTCTCTAGTTATGTTCGCCGATTAGAATATAATAGTATCTATAAAATATAAATTTTTTAATTATTTGTATGATGAAAGGTAAATTGATTGCAAAAATACAAACTGTGCATAATCTATAAATAAACATATGATATGTATAAATAAACTAATTTCCAATGAAATCCAAAAAACTGTTTCCGCAGTACTAGAACCGTTATATAGAACTTAAAAGGTCTGTATAACTTTGACTTTGGCATTTTCCGTTTAGTCAAGCATGGAATTCCTGCTAGGTTCTCTGATCTCCACATGCTTGTCACTGACTTTATGTGAAAGTCAAATACAAACTTCCACGATGATATTTATACTTTCAATGAAATATTTTAAAACAGCGATCTAATTAATTGAAAGAAACTTTTTAAATTTATGTTCTTTCGCTGGTCCTTCTCGTTGATTCGAATATAATAGTATTTTTTAAATCAAAAAATGTTTTGTTATTTGTATGATGAACATATGTAAATTGATTGCAAAAATACAATTACAGAATAGTACAGAATACAGAATACAGTATACAGTACAGAATAACATACAGATAAAAATATCATACGTATAAATAATCTAATTTCCAATGCAATCCAAAAATTTATATTATATAGTTAAATGATGATATATTCTAGTACGATTAAAATTATGCATTAACTAGTAAATAAAAAGAAAATCCAAGTATTGAAATGCCCATGATTGAATGCTAATAAAAAATAGTAATGAAAAAAAAATTTTTTTGCTAAGCCAAATAAATAAAAGTCTTAGATTTAATAAAATAAAAATATTAACAAAATTAAGTTTATATTACTTAATCATCAACGCAATTAGACATTTGGTTCTGATAGGGCAAACAAAGTTACAATCTTTGTATTCCTATATCAAATTATTTATTCGAATTCATTATAATTCAAGTTATCAGCTAATTTATTGAATCTATTTTAATATCGAGAAATCTATAAAATACATATACGAGTATGCCAAATATATTTATAAATAGTTGAAAGAATATTAATGAATTACAATTAATATATTACTCTTTATATCTCGCACAAAATTGACACGTCACACATTTTTTAAGTGCATTTAAGCATTCTAGGAATTAAAGTCACTTTAAATGGTAAAAAGTAATAAAGATTGAAGTTTGTCATTATAGCCGATTCTATATAACGTAATTCGCCTCTGCAATGCTAATACCCTCCCAATTGAAAATGGAGACTCAACGATTGATTGAGTTATTAACTCAGATCCAATAGATTGCTAAACTAATACTTTTCTTTTCTTAAATTATTGTAATTATGCTAATCACTTCCATTTTAAGAATTTCCATCTCACCAAAGCAACACAAAGAAACGTTTGTGCAACTACTCTTTTTATACCTGACCAAGTGTTTTTATTATTTCAGGAATTCAATTTAATTCCAGCAGTTTTCCACTTTTGAAGACCATGTTAGTTAAAAGTAGGATTGCTATATAAATGATCTGCAAATACACTCACAGAAATATTTGGAGACCAATTTGTTTGAATACAACATACGTTACGGCTTTTTAAATAGTTTTATCGGTGAATTAATTGGTTAAGTTTAATACCCGTATTCTAACCGATATATTTATTTAATTTTAATAATTAATTTAAGTTCAGCTAAATGGCAGATTGTAGGCACACGTAACTGTTTGGTGTATAAACATTGTTCTTTTTTAGAAAGAGCGCGAAAATTAACTCGTCTCTTTCATGGTAAAATATATTTAACTACCAAAATATAAGAATAATGTCCGTAAAACATAACTATTGACTCAGTTTATATATAAATTATCCAGCCTAAGTATTACGAAATCAGCATCTACCATAAGACTATGGTTTAAGAGATCTCCCTTGCAATTTGCCTCATGTGTACGATCTGAAGAAAAGTGCAAGTTAAAGAAGAACGTGCTGTGAAATTTTGAGCAGTAGTCGTTCTCTTTTAAAGTTGGTAATGCATAATAAACAAAACATCACCAACTGGCAAAATAATAGATTGACGATTTCTTAGGATGTGCAAGGCCTAATGTAAGTATAGCGGATAAAAATAGCAATTGTCTGGAAAAAAAAAATGCAGTTATGTTTGAAAGATAATATTATCCTAAAGGAGATCGTTAATATATGAACCCCATAGCTATTGATTTTGCTTCCAAAGCAGGAGACAATTGTTTGCAAGGCTAAAGCTGATGCAGGTTCTTGTGTTTCAGGAGCATACCATGTGGAACTGTAAAATGGTTTAAAATAACAATAAACCAACAGTTTTTGTCAGACGAATCATACTTCTGATTGTTTTCCTATCATACACGCCATGTCGGTATAAACGTACATCTGGACTGTGTCCAGTAATCAGTATAAATTTGAGTTATATTTCTCGGACTGGTATTAGATCATTTTCACAAGCCAACACTTGAATAAGCGCTGCTGTAGATTATATCACCATCCTGGATGATCCCGTTGTTTTTAAAAGGGAAATTGATTTTTAATGGAGTCCATTTACCAAGAAGTCTACTGTACGAGACTTTAAGTTAAGATGTGTGTTCTAAACGTTTGTGGAACAGGAAGCGGTTGCCTCATACCTCACTTGCCTGATTTACACGTCAATAAGAAAATTTGGGATACTTCGGAATTGTGAAAATTAGTTTAACACATCTGCAGTCACTAGTGGATATGACTGCTAGATTTATGGAAGAGTGTACGAAATAAATGCAGATATTAATAGACATCAATAGAATGCCGCATTAATATCAATGCAATGCTAGCCTTACAATGCGCAAGATCGAAGCTGTTATCAGGACACATTGGGATAAAACGAAATAAGTTCTACAAGACCTTATTTTAAATATTTTTCGTATATCATTAAACATACATATCTGTACATTTTGCATTTTCATTTCTTCATTTAATAAGCTATTATAACTATGTTTAAGAAATCCTGGTTATTTAAATAAATAAGTTTGATGCATTAGAATTTAACTAGACAAGAAAACTTTCAAACTTTTATAAGAATTAGAATTCATTCACAGTTTCTGTTATAAACGTAGAATTATTCAAGCCAGTAATAATCTGTTCATTGTAAAAATAATAAAACAATCCATTTCAAAACATTCTTTCATTATGTGTTATTGCTTTGTTAATGAATTTGTTCTACAAATGTGTATAAATTGCAAAATAATTGTGTTATAATAAAAATGCAGAAGAATATATGCATGTTAAATTGTTTCATAACATTAATTTTTCATTATTTTTTTAGTAAAATTTTTTTTCTAAAAATGTGTATAAATGGTAAACGACTTTTGCAAAATCTCTGTAGTAAAATTACAGCCTCTTAAAGTTTAGGTAAGTAATGTATCGAAGACATTAATTTTTATCAAATTGGCTAAATAAAAAAAAATTTTAAAATAGTGTTTTTATATAATAACAGATTTTTTTAATTCTAAAATATTTATAAAAACACAATGCAGGATCTATTTTCATGTTACAAAAAAAATGTCCATTTTCCCATTATGGACGATCCAGTTTTCTCTTTTTTCCCCTTATTTAATATTTATTTAATTTTAAAAACCAACTGAATCTTTGAAAATTGAATCTTTGAATCTTGTATATGTCATTATAACCGTGAAAAAAGGATTTTTAAAGATTTAGTTGGTTTTTAAATTACCATTATTTATTTGATGTATCAAAATTTTAAAATGCATTGCTAATTTCCTTTACATTTAAATAATAATTAGAAAAAGATTCATTCTCATTATAAAATATACATTTTTCACATTAAAAATTAAATTTCAATTAAATACATTTCTTACAATTCATTAATTTTTAGAACATTTATTTCATTTCTCAGCCTTTGTGCGTTCCTTTGTTGTTTTACATAAAGTAAATTAAATATAAAATCTAAAGTATTTATCGTATTGTGTAATCTATAGAATCTTTTCAATACATGTTATGTGATCAGTTATTATATTTTCCTTTAAAGGTATAAAAGTATTTCATGAAACTTATTTAACCCTTAAATACATACAAGATTTATCACATACTACATCATCATACAATACATAGAATACACATCGTGATATCATTTATACGGCGAGATTCGCATTTAGTGTCTTTCTATCAGCAGAAAGACGTAAAATTAATTGTCTATAGTGAGCCATAAAGCCTTGATTTATGTCGCTCTCCAAGACAATTGAAACCTGCTTTCTCAAAGCAAGGGTTTCTACTCTGGCCAGGTATGGACCAAAGGAATTAGAGGTATAGTTTGTGGTGGATAGAGGGTTGAATTTTTGGAGAGTCTATAAATATTTAACTTTGGAGATTTATCGAGACAATTTGACGTTTCGTGTGACAAATGTTTGGCATAAAGCGATGACCTTTTTCAAGAAACAATCCATTTCAAATCAGTGTAAAGCAATATATTAGAATAAAATGTGAAAAGAATTTCCAACTAACAGTTTATTTGATAATATTTTATGATTTATTGATATCTGTGGCATTAATATATGTACTCGTTCTTGTCGCAGGTTAGATTTTTTCTCCAAAAGCGCTTTTCATCTATGACGTCTAAAAATAAGCAGATGTATTCAAAAGCATATTTAGGAAAAGCATTAAAGTAATTCATGCTATTCCTGTAAAAATAATATTTTATATTGTAGTGTGCAGGTTGTGCAGCTGGTCTGTAACTGGGTGTAGTTGAGTTCAGATAGATAGATAAGATCTATCTATCTATCTGATAAGATATAGATCTTATTCTCATAGATTTATTTACACATGCACAAACACCACGCACATACAATCAACGACAGGCATAATTTAATATATTTAAAGACATATAATTGTATATTCGTGGTAGGATTCCACTTCTAAGCAGAAAAGTAGATATGCAGGTTCGCATATGATGCGCGAAATATACTTCTGTGGGTGAGAGACTGTAGGCCAACTGACCATTTCTCTTGAACACCACAGGGGACTCTCGCAAATGCGTAAGATGAAGCACGGTTTGCAAGATGATTTTCAATAATAACTGGCAATATTTAAGGTTCTTGAAAACTCGAAAATTTAATATCGGGCCTTCTAAGATTATGCAGGGTACTCAGCCATACTCGTCATAAATTCTATTCCTTTTTCCAAACAAGTGACTGAAGCGCACACTACTAAAAATATTTAAATCAGAAAAATTCATGAAAGAGCTAAGTATGTTTTACACAATTTAATTATTAATTCGTGTATTTTAAAACACCAATACAGGATACTAATACATAATATTTATAACAGAAATGAAATTATCCAAATGAATAATTTTCCTCTATATCAACATGTTTATTAAAAATATTCTTGTAATATATTTTGAAGTTGATAATTTGTTCTATTGTTGTTCCATTCAGCAAGGATTTTTAAATTAATTTTAATAAATAGAAACAAAATAATACTTTTTCGAAATTAACTTCTAAATATGGAAACAGTTTTGAAAAATAGGCGACTTTTCAGAAGATTAATACAGCCAATAAAGTCTCGTCCACAAATGAGAGATTACCAACTCTTATATACCTCGTGAGGGGAACGTCAACTGGATTTTAATGGTCAGGTACATATTTCCACGAAATTACTTCAGATAGTTTTTCATATTTCTTTGATTCCATTTTTAACAAATGTTATCCATGGGTCTTTTTCTGATCCAATGCAATGTGTTCATAAATCCCATCAATAAAATCAACATTTCTGCTTCAAAGCTTTCTTAATTGTATCAGTCAGTTTTACTGCAGTACAACAGGCTAACAATTCTAATCTCATGAAAGTCATTTTCTTTATAGTAGCTACTCTAGCTCTAGCTTGTTAAAGTTGACAAAACTTGATTTTGAAACTTAATCCTTAAAAAATATAAGCAACATGTAAGCACCACAAAAAAATTCATATACATTTTTTCGTTATTGAATGACGATCGGAATCTTCGAGGTACATCAAATTTCTTTAATTCACTGAAATAGTTTTTCCACTTCTTATATATCTTTACGGTGTTTTCTGACAACTTAGTGTCCCCCAAACTGATTTTTCAACATTCTTGTAATTTGATGTACGGAACGTTTCTAGTTCGAAATCGTTTTCTAATTTGAATTTTCTTAACCCACTCGAAAAAATATCTTTATCTGTATTCCAAGGTAGTCCTAATAAAATAATTTCTACTTCTCTTCATGTATTCAACGTTCTCTTATTGGTTCAATACATTTGATTTAAATTTAATATATTTTCAACAACTTACATTAAATTTAGCTGTTTGTAATTATATCTGTATTTCGTTACAAAAATACTTCGGCTTTTCTAAATTAACACTAGTTAAGTTTTCTTATTTAACACTCTTTTTAATAATCTTTAAGTTTTTCAACTATTCCTTTAAAATCTTTAAGTAATTTTAAAATTTTTTTTATCTTCGTTAGATATTTCATTCAAATGACGAATGACTTTCAGTTCACTAAATTGCAATTAATCCCGAATAAAAAATTCTACGAATTCTGTAAGAAATTTCATTTTGTGGGACACTTTTACACACCAATAAGAGTCAATACCATACAATGTAAAACTATTTGTAAAAATGCTCTTCGGATTTCAGCAATGACGCTAATATTTTTTCAATCAAAATCAATACAAATCAGTTGGTATCAGCTCACTGAGAATCATTTTCCGATACTGTCATTCAAGGAAGCATAATTATCAATAGGTACTTCCAACCATTAAAAACTGGTTTAATTTTTTGGTAGTAGAGCTTTCCTTTATGACTGCTCCATCAGGCGAATAATTTACATTTGGGACCATAAAAATTTTGGAACAAATACTATTTCTTCGATAACACCTTTTTCTTTCCCTTATTTGAACACTTTATCATCTTATTCTAAAGTGTTGTTTAAATTCAAGTATTTAACAATAATTTTAAACTGACCTCAGCCAAATATTTGGAAATCAGGAATTGAAAGGTTTATCTATCCTAGAAAGAGATATTATGTATGTGCCATCATTTCTTCTGTCTATTTGAAACATTTCCGCTTCTATTATCGATTTGAAATGTTCTCCTCGGGGTCGATTCTAAATGTTCCAAAACTAATTCTACATTTTTTCTTTTTCTTTTAATTTTTACTAGATCTAATCTAACTAATGAATCTAACTACCATAAAAACCGTAGTTATAGTATGATTTACATGTAACCATAGAACAAGATCATTCTTACTTTTTTGGTGTCAGCATTTTTTCCCATTACCATGTCCGTCCCAAAGGAAAAAATTGTCTGAGCAACTACCAGTCCAAAAGATATGTTCTGTTTTTATGTAAATAATTTCCTGCATCATTTGTCCCAGTAGAATATGATTTCCATTAATATTTTGTTCATATAAGCAAGTTTTATGTTTAGAAGAAATATGTTTGAGTGAGATTTCTTCCAAATCATTTATATAGTTCAAGTTCTGATTTGCTCGAATTGATGTTGGAATTCTTTTACCCATCACTTTAACTTTAATATTATTTATTATATCCAAACTACTTAATATATGTATCAACAACTATAAGGACATTCAGTTGATTTCGTTTCTTTCAAATAGCCCACGAGACACCAATTTTTTCATTTGGATATCAAAACCCATATTTTTAATGCAGAATTTTGCGATACACCTTCTTTGCGATCTGTAATCATGTTTTATTACAGGTTATAAAGATTAATGTTGGCGATAAACTTCGTTGAATATGTTTGGTGAGAACTTTTAGAAAATTTGTTTTGCTTAAAAGCAGCCATTTACAACGACAATGTTTTTCTGCAAAAGTATTAGCTCAAATTACGTTAATCTTTTAAAATAAAGTTTATTATTTAAACTATGAACATTATGAAACTGTGGTTCCTTTTTCATCAAAATCATTTTAAGTCTAAAAATAGTTGATACATCAGAACTACAAGAAACTGTGCTTGATGGTGTAAGCTGGAGGTACAGTTCATTTTTACTTTCTTCAATATTGGTTTGAAAACATTTTTCATCAGAAACACTTTTGTTTATATATGTGCTTTTGAACTGCGGCTGCTATGTCTACAAAATGGTGAGGCGCAGTTTCTGCTGCATCAGAAATCAGAACCATTACAAAAAATTAATACTCATTATACGTTGTCACACTCTCTTGATCTCAAGACTGGAATAAAATTTTCAATAGATTCATTCAATGGGATGATACGCTATTTTCATTTTCTAGTTTTATTAGAATATTTTATTAGAATATTTGAGAAGGACATTAAGTTGAGCAATGTGC
>BPLR01007404.1:0-106028 GCA_021605095.1 Caerostris extrusa
ATTTAAATGTGTATACAAATCAAATGTATTTGAAATGTATACAAATCGAAAATCATTTACGGAGAACTTTCGGTTATTTCAGGTTAGTGACAGAGAAAATACATTTCTTTACATAAAAAGAAGTAATAAATATTTTTCAAAGTATCACATGTATTTCATTACATTTAAAAAGAAAATCAAACAAAATAAAAAGTAATAAAAATATCATTTATTGAGTGGTTTCCAATTCATTTCCACTCTTTTACAGCTTTCTAACACAAATACACTGTAAAAAAATCAGCTATATCTTTTTATTAAAAAAAATGAGTCGTAAAATCTAACCAAAACAAACATTTCTCATTTAAAGGACTGAAGGGAATTTCGAAAGGAGATCACCAGGGATCAAAAGAGGAATATGATTCCTGAAGGAAAAAGGGATTTTTTCTTTTAAAGGAAGAATGAATGATTCAGAATGGTGGCCGATTCAGGGAAACCTTAGAAAAAGACTGGATAAGGGAAATGTCAAACGATGATAGAGGAAGAAAAAATGATTGCCGTTTTCTCACAGAAGATTAAATAGATGTCTGTTTCGAACCAGATAATAGCCATGAAATAAATAGAAATTGTAAAAACTAAAATTTGTGTAATCTTCCAATTTAAAAGTTTTAGATAGAATGTCATCGTTATTTATTAGGTAGAATTTCATCTTTATACACATTAGACAGAATGTCATAATTATTTATAGATAGAATGTCATCATTGTCCTCACTAGATGAAATGTTTTTCAAATTTCAAATTAAAGTTTCCTTTTTAATAAAAAATTTGCCAATTATTTTTGAAATATATGTATGTGTTATACGTATAATATGGGTTATATGTATAATTTGTGTTATATGTATAAAATATATGTATAATGTTTCAAAATAATATTTCAAATCTGAACGAAGAAAATTATTGCCATTTCTTACAGAAGATTAAATATATGTCATTTGAACTACGTAATAGAGATACAAAAAATGAAAATTGTAAAATCAAAAATTTGTGTAATCTTCTAATATAAAAAAGTTTTAAGTAGAATACCATTATTATTTATTAGATAGAACGCGATCATTATTTATTAGCCAAAATGCCATCATTGTCTTCATAATGTGAAATGTTTTTCAAATTTTAAATTAATGCTTCTTTATTTAATACCACAAAATTTGCAAATTATCTTTCAAATGTCAAATAATCTTTCAAATCATGGAGGAAGAAAAGTATTGTCATTTCTTACAAAAGATTAAATACATGTCATTTGAACCAGATAATAGACATGAAATAAATAGAAATTTTGAAAATTACAATTTGTGTAATCTTCCAATTTAAAATTTTTAAAAAAGAATGTCATCATTATTTATTAGGTAAAATGTCATTATTATTTATTGCATAGAATGCCATCATTGTCTTCATAATGTGAAATGTTGTTCAAATTTTAAATTAATGTTTCCTTTTTTAATACCACAAAAATTTGCAAATTATCTTTCAAATGCTCAAATCAAAGAGGAAGAAAATGATTTGCCCTTTATCACAGAAGATTAAATATATGTCATTTCATCCAGGTAATAGAGGAGAAATAAGTAAAAATTGTAAAAAACTAAAATTTGTGTAATCTTCAATTTAAAAAAATTTGGATAGAATTTCATCATTATTTATTAGGTATAATGTCAACATTGTCTTCACAATATGAAATGTTTTTCCAATTTTAAATTAATATTTTTCTTTAATACCACAAAATTTTCAAATCTCAACAAGTTTTTAATACTGTTTATATATTACTAACAGATATGCCCTTGCATTACCCAATACATATATAACATTTAGTAAATTTTATTAAGAATAATACAAGAAAACAAATTGAAATTACAATTAAAAAAATTGCATTTTGAATAATTGATTATATATATATATATATATATTTATAAAGAACATAACACGTGAACACAAAAATCGTAGGACAAATAAAGGATTGAATTAGAAGCACATCCTTTTGCGCTCCAAGAGCTACTACCAGGATTGACTACGTCCATTTTGTATAATAAAACCATCACAGTACAATAAACAGACAAGTACACAGTCAGAACACAATTGTATCATTAATAATAATGTATCAGAATGAATACTTTAAAATTTCTTGTTCTAAAATTATTTATTAAAATATATTATATTTCAATATATAATTTAAGAATAAAATACATGTACATATATATATATAAAATATACTGTTAAAAAAAACGGGGGGATATTAGGATTTTTAATGTAGAATGCAGTTGGGAAAATGTTTCGGTGATATATGATATATAGGGTGTAAGATATGAGAAACACAAGTAATATAAAAAAAAAAATTAAAGTCGATTTCTAATTTTTTTCATTATATTGCAGAAAGTCCTTTGTAAATAAAGTTGAAATTTTCCTCTTACATCTGGCGCCATCTATTGGTAGATACATGCAAGTTAAATCTAAAAAAGCTAAAATAAATTAATTAAATTTAATTAATGAATTAATATTTTGAAAAAATGTATTAACATCAACTGTCATCCACTACAAGTTGTATGAATATATTTGAACTTGAATGGATGAATAAAAAGTATTTTATTAAGGATTGAAAATTTGAACAAGATATATATAGGGAAAGTGTGAACTATTAGCAGGAATTGAACAAGAAGCATCGAATAAGGAATAATTAAATTTTATAGACGATAATTGTTAGTAAACAAAACAATAAACAATTCGTTCATATTATATAAGCAAAAAAAAATGTGATTTCTCGGATACGAAGGAGTTTCAATAAAAAGTATGGTTTCCCTGCCCGAAAGCCATGTCGCACAAATACTAGGCATGGAATCAATGAGGTAATGAATGAGGGACTGCGGTATTCTCTCTCATTCCTGTAGAAGATAGCATTCCAACTGCTGAACTGTTTCGAAGACTGATAAGCGAATAGCAAATATTCTAACTATAATGTCTCACACATGTTCTGCTGGATTAATATCTGGGGAATATGTTGACCAATCATCCCAGGCCTGGTGTTTATCCACGAGAAAGAATTCCTCCCCGATTGCTAAAGAACAACAATAGGTCTGAGGATTTCATCTCTATATCGCTGAACTGTTGCATCATTCTAATAATGTGCAGGTCAGTGTGGACATTGATAGAGCCCAGACCATCACTTCACCTCCGAAAAATACATGTTCATGAAAAAAAATGCAGGAGTATTTCGTGTACAAGGTACCCTCCTGATGAAAATGCTTCTATTGTCAGGTTGTACACTAAAGCAGTCCGCATGAATGCATGTTGCTCCACTCATTTCTTTCGTTCTGAGATGCTCCTTTGCTCATGTTCTGTGGATATCATGGTGGTCTTGAGTGAATGAAATACAAATATATGCGAACATATAAACGTACATGGTGAAGGCTGTTTGAACAATCTGAGTCGAAATTCCGATATCAGCAGCCCTCTGAAGTTACACTTACAACAAAGTAGCTTTCATAATTCGGCTTCTTTTGGCCCTTAGTGTTAAATATAGATCTTTACTTTGTGTGTTTCCACATGTACAACCATGTCGCGATGTTCACCGAATATTTTCAGTTTCCAAAAATTGATTCCATAGTCTGTAAAAGACACTTTGTGAGAGAATCTCCTAACGCTTCTGTTGCAACGGATTGCGTTTGGCCTATATCTAAACAGCTGATGGCATTCCAGGTTACTGGTTCAGCTGTCACTTTTGCTGAGTCATCGTTGTCACTGTTAAAAAACATTGAAAGCGTATCAGCTGTTTTTAATCTCCTATTACAGAAGGTATTCTGCAGTTGCTTTCCACGTATGGCGTCGTTTTAAAAAATTGCATATTCCCAATTTTTAAACATCATAATTTTCCTCTCTAACCCATTCAATTTCATTTTTTACTAAAAGCAGTTTGCCCTATGACAAGGTTATTTCATATCTAACTTTTTGTATATATATATATATATATATATAACACGACTGAAATAGCAGTAACTCAATAGCAATAGCTATAATTGAAATAGCAATAACAATTTCAGGATTTATATATTTTAATTACATGATTTATTAAAATATTTGTTTTTGAACAAATTAGTTCAAGATAGTGAAGAATATATTTGTCAATACCATGGATGGCATATACTGACATTAGTAAGGCGGTGTGGCATACTAGACAATTTTTTACTGTTTTTACTAACATAAATGATTCAATATAACAAGGAATAATGAAAATGAATGTTTCAATAAAAAGTTAAATAAATAAATTGGTATTACAAATATTAATTGACTAGGATTACGTAAAATATATTACGTTAATTTAATTATAATTAAAAAATATGAAACATTTTTGATTAGATAAATTGAATATTATAAAATTCAATCATAGTAATAGTAATGAAAAATGTTTAGTCAAATGTTTCTATTTATTGATTTTTTATTATTTATATCTATTCATATATAAAGGCAGATGAAAAGAAACTTGCGCATTTTAATGAATTACTTAGTTACAACCACAGATTTTTATACGCCAATTTTAAAAATAGAACATATATATATTTGTATTTTCTTTATAATAAGTGATGTAGGCTTGAGAAAAAAAATTATATTACTTGTTCATTTAAGAAGCATAAAGCATTGGAACAAAAAAAAATCAATACATAAAAAAGCATCAGAAAAACCTGCATCTAGACTAGCAAATTTCTGAGGAAAAAAAAATTATCCCCTAGTTAGCAATAAATTAGAAAACAACGAACGAAACTTTTTTTCTTGTATTTAAGTGATTACTTTTTTATTTAACTAATAGGAGGATCATGTTCTATTTCCAATGAAAATCCGAAAGTTTTTCAAAGGATATTTTCTGCCATATGTCATTTTAAAATAGAATGAACAATTACTCATTTGGTCATTAAGAAAACTGCACGAGGATGACAAAATATGTGTATCTCTGTACTAGAAATTAATTATATTTCAATAATTATTTATGCCCAACACGTGGCCTAGCAATAATGTGCTCAATTATTATGGATTGGAGGAGGGAATGGCTTAGTTTCGAATAAGCTGGGGGTGTATGTTGAAAAATCTGCAAGTCTTTCAAAATATATTTTCTGTGATATGCCTTCTTAAAATAGAATGAACAATTAATGTTGTGGGCATTAAGAAAAGCTGAAGTAGGAGGAGAAAGTATTTTCCTCCCTGTATTAGAAGTTATATGTATTTCAATAATTATTTATGTCCAACTCGTGGCCTAGCAATAATGTGCTCAACTAGTATGTATTAGAGGAGGGGAATGGCTCAGTTTCGAATAAGCTGACGGTGTGTGTTGAAAAAATCTCAAAGTCTTTCCAAAGATATTTCCTGTCATATGTTTTTAAATTAGAATAAACAATTAATGATGTAGGAATTAAGAAAAACAGCAGGAATAAAAATCTGTGCTTCCTGCACTAGGAATTATTTATATTGCTGTAATGATTTATACTCAATCCATATCCTAATGATAATCTGCTATTCTAGCGTGCAAGATGGGAGGCTCAGTTTCGAAGAAAGATGTTGGTACCTGTTGAAAAAGTCTGAAATTCTTTCAAAGGTATTTGCTGTCAGATGTATTTTAAAGTGAAATGAACAATTAATGTGTTGGGCATTAAGAAAAGTAGAAAAATGAGGGGAAAATTTGAGCATCACTGCATTATGAATTATTTATATTTCAATAACAATTTATGTCTAAATCGTGGTCTAATGTTAATGTTGTGCTCAGTTAAGCGGCAAAGAGAGAGGCTCTGTGGTGGTGGTGTGGTGCTGGTGGCGACTTTTGAAAAAATTTGAAGGCTTTTAAGGATATTTCTTGCCATATGTCTTTTTTAAAGTACAATTAATGATGGTGAACATTTGGATTAGTGTAGCCTGCACTGTGACTTAATTACATTTTAATAATGGGGATAGGAGGAGGTCTCAGTTTGAAATAAGCTGATGGTATATGCTGCAGTCACACTTTTAGAAAGGGAGGAGAGATTCGCTGATGATTGTGATGTTTCGCATCGCTTAGTCAGGCTTCCTGCAGGGAATTTTCCACGTTTTCTTCCATATGACACTCAAACGCGATGCAATTATTTCTAACAATTTTCCTAAAAGGCAACGCTTTACTCGTTGGTAAAGTAAGGGGAAGACGAAGGCCTCGATATATTACTAAATAAATAATAACTATTCTTACTTATTCATGTGTAATAAGAAGTTCAACAGTTACTTCGTATTTCTAATATGCTAAAATACAACTTTATTTAAGAAATATTCAGGTATATAAGAGCAGAAAATTATTTTATTTATTTACCCTTTTTTATGGTTCTTAACTAATTGGTTTGTCTCAAGTGAAGTTTTCAAGTAACTTTTCGAAGAATAAGTAATGACTTTTACTTTTTGTATTCAATTACTTTTCGCAATTCTTAATGGAATAAAGTAATAATTTGAGACAATTTCATTAAGTTGCTTTTACGTTTAATGCGTTTTCTGCGGATTGGGAATAGGAATTGAGGAACATTTATCGAAGAAAATTGTGCCACGAACTTTGTTCTGCTTTTTCGATTACTTATTTTGTCTTCTCAAGACTAGGAGATATTTTTTCTAAATGATTTCACAGTCAGTTAGATACAAGTTAGAATTTAAATAATAAAACTTTATGGGTCGGTTGAAAAATTCTCTTAAAAAATCACCTATTCAAACGAATAACAATTGCATAGAAATAAAAAATAAATTTGAATAGTTTTCCATAGTATTCAAATCATTATGGTAAAATAATTAAGGTGACGTTGAAAGAATGTTTGAAAATGCGACTAACAAGTTACTAAAATCTTAAAAAAATTATGATTAAGGTTAAGATATTCCGATTAAATTTATGATTATTGATTTAAAAATTTATAATTAATTGTTGAAAGTCTTGTCTTCTAAAGAAGAGGGGGCATTTTTTTCTAAATGATTTTACAGTCACTTAGATTAAGTTAGAATTTAAATAATAAAACTTTACTGGCTGTTTGAAAAATTCACTTAAAAATCACCATTCCAATTTAATAAAAATTATATATAAACAAAATAATTTTAAACAGTTTTTCATAGTATACAAATCATTAAAATAAGATAATTAAGGTGATGTGGAAAGTTTGTTTAAAAATGTGATTAACAAGTTATTAAAGTCTTAAAGAGTTTATGATTATGCTATCATGCTATTAATAATGTATCATCATAACGTTTTTTACGTATTAAAACTTACTCTTTATAGCTTAATTTAATTATGGAATTATTTTTATATATAAATGAAATATTTTTTACTTTTCAAATTTCAATAAGTTATCCTAAAAAAATGTACTTAAGACAAAATTAAAAATATTATGAAATATTTTAATGATATTTTCATCGAAAGCTAAATATACTGTTCAAAACAATTAGGGAATATTATAGTTTTGGATATAAACTGCAGATGAGGAAATATACTGATACTTTAGGCTGCTATATACTGCATAGCTATTGTAAGATATGAGAAGTGAAGAAAGAGCAACAAGCAAGGAATAATTAAATTTTATTGACAATATTTAATGGTAAACAAAAAACGCACAATTTTGGCACATTATACAATCAAACAAGAAATGTGATTTCTCAGATACAAATGAACGTAATAAGGGGTATGGTTCCCGTGCCCAAATTCAACGTCGCATACCTACAATGCATGGAATCAATGATGGACTGGGGTATTGTTTGTCACTCCTGTAGAAGAGAGTTTTATAAAAGCTAAATTGTTTTTAGGGATGATGAGTAACTAGAAACCCTTTCCCTATAGTATTTAAACATGTTTGTTTAGACTCATGTCTACATGAAAATATGCTGACCAATTCATTCGATTGATTCCTTCATCGAATGGGAAATATTTCGCTAGCTGAGCATGATGTGGCCTGTCATTATAATGGCATATTATTTATCTTTTATTATAATGAATTAATTTCTGATTACTGTAGCGTAAAGGACCATTATATGTCTGAGGTTCCCATCCTTATATAGCCAAGCAGTTAGTGATTTATTCCTGATAATGTGTATGTTGGTGAGGCAATCGATAGAAATACCGGCCCAGGCCATCACTCCGCCTCTGCCAAATTGGATATTTTCCTGCACACAATTAAGATTATTTCGTGTTCCAGGTTCTCTCCAGATGAAAATTTCCTAGTGTGAGATTGTACACTGCAGCAGCACTCGTTCGTGAAGAGCATGCTGCTCCTTTCCTGTCTTTCCACCTTAGATGCTCCTGTGCTCACCTAGGCAGCACTGTGGTCATATATCAACGAAAGACAAATCATAGATTTGCGTGCAAGAAAGTGCTGTTATTAGTGCAGTTTCCACTGGCCGTAAGTATTAAATAGCGATCATTATTGTGTGTTGTTACACCTTCCTTACACCTTGTTCCTATCTAGCACGTTTTTCTTCTAGATAAAAAAGAATGGAACGTTTCCAATTTGCAAAAACTGATTCCATAATCTGGAAATAACTGTTTCAGAAACTCCGAACCCTTCTGCTACAACGGATTGCATTTGACCAGCCTAGTCCTCCAGGCTATCGATTCAGTTAAGTCATCTTGCTGAGACATCATAGTTACAATCACAAAACATTAAGCGTGTGGCTGTTGTTTTTAATCTCTTTCTACAGATAAAATGCTGCAGATCGCTTTTTAATCCTTATACAAAACGCTTAATTTTCGATGTCATAAAAAAAATGTGCATATTCTCAAGTTTGTAAACCTTTTTAATTTTTATTTTTAACCTCCTCTATTTCATTTTTTGTTAAAACATTGTCGATTATATATGGTTATTTCATACCGAACTCACAATTTATTCTAATTGTTTTTTAGCAATTATGTAAAATATCTCTATATTGTTAAAACATTAATGTAACAAATTCCTGAAATTTTTTTACAATTTTTTATAATCGTTCCTAAATATTTTTAATTAATCTAAAAATTCTAAATTTTTATAATTAAGTGTTTATGCTTTCTTAAAAACTTATGTTATTTTTCAAAAACTAATAATTTCTGAATTTTTAAGGCATACATTATTTATAAATAATTAACATTTTCATTACTTCTTACCTGTATGTATTTCAAGTATTATTTTCTATTCTACTGGCATACTAATTTGTAATCAATTGTTTTACTAATTAAAGGCCCCTCTGTTAAATTATTTTTGAAATTTTGATCACAACTCGTAATATTTTGTTACTTACATAACAACCTCAATTATTTTTTGCTCAAACTAAAGAATAATAAATTAGTTTTTGCAAAAAGGTTGCATTTAAGAAATCATAATTTACCTACATGAATTTAAATAAGTATGTTTCTAAACAATTAAATCGAAATATTTGATGCACGTGTCTGCATCTACATATACATCATCTAATATCTTTCGCAATTAAAATAATCCTTAATATGTAAATTCATGAATTGACTGTTTGCTAAAATTCATGAAACAATTTTTAATTATGACGTATTTGCTGATGCAATATATCATGTACATTACGAAAGATTATAAAAGTTTCGAATATTTTTAAAACTTTTTAAATTGTTCAGAAATGAATTGGAAGATTGACAAGAGTCTACGTAAGCCAAAAAATGTGACACAAACATGTTTTTCTGTTTCTTATCAAAAGGTTTTCAAACTTTTTCCTTTTTGTTCGATGTAGAAAATATGTCATGCATTGAAAATCAGGAACGATGAATACATCTAGTGCATCGATTTGGTTGCTATATATTTTTTATGTGTGGGGACTAGTTTGTAAGACCTTTTGATATATAAAGTAAATTTATGTTATTTGTTAGCAGAATCTTATCAAGAAAAATAGGTTTTAGAAGCATTTAACAAAGGGAAAAAGTCGTCTAAATTCTGACTTCTAATAACATCGTTATTTTTTGCAACACAGAATGATTTATTTCAAAACTTTATAAGATATATTGAATATATTTAAATTAATTCTTATAAATTCCCATGGACAAAAATAAAAAATGATGTCTGTTTATGCATGACCTTTTAAAATAGAATAGGGTCTCAAGGGGCTTGCATGGTCAAGCGGTTTTTAGACGAACTTAATGTCAGTAAGAACTAAACTTTGGAAACACTGGGAATCAGTGCTTTTATTGTAACAGTTGGCAATGATCTCATCATGTGAAAAACAAGCTTGTGCTAACTTTGTAGTTTAGTTGCCCATTTATTTCTGTAATTTTTGGAAGATAAGAAACAAAAATAAGATGTTTGTATTGATCATTACTGCTATTGAGGGATTTTTGTTACGGAATATTATCGTATATAAGCAATTTTTGTTGAATTTTAGTATTACGTTTAAAATTATCCCTAATATTTGTAAGATTAGGGTAATTGTAAACATAATTTACCCACTGATTTGTAACAGGTGGGCTGAAAGGTTCATAGGCTGACAGATAGCGCTACTAGTATTAAATAAATATGATTTTTAGTTAGCCCTAACCTTCAAAAGAGACGTGTATCAATTTGACAGCTGTTGCACTATTAGTTATAGCATTTTTAGTGAAGTTATAGCATTTTTAATGTTCATCACGTGCTGTCCATTCGGCTGACTGCGATTGACTCCTGTGTGAAATGATGGAGCCATGTGTCATCCATTGTCACATATCGACGCAAAAATTCGGGTTTATTACGATTGAACAGCTCCAAACACTGATTAGAATCATCAATTCGGTGTTGTTTTTGGTCGATTGTGAGCACGCGCGGCACCCACTTTGAACAGAGCTTTCGCATTTCCAAATAATCATTCACGATATGTCCAACACGTTCCTTTGATATCTTTAGGGTCTCAGCTATCTCAATCAACTTCACTTTACGGTTATCAAACATTATTTTGTGAACTTGTTTGATGTTTTCGTCGGTAGCAGCCTCTTTGGGGCGTCCACTGCGTGCATCGCCCTCGGTGCTCATTTCGCCTCCTTTAAATTTAGCAAACCACTTCTCTATGGTTGATTTTCCTGGTGCAAACTCCGAATAAGGTTTATCAAGCCAAGCCTTAGCTTCAATAGTATTTTTTTCCCCAAAAAGCAATGCTTTATTAACACACGAAATTCCTTTTTATCCATTTTTAAACTAACAAAAGTTGCTTCACTAAGAATGCTATAACTCACATACTAATAGTGTAACATCTGTCAAATTTATGCACGTGTCTTTTGAAGGTTAGGGTTAACTAAAAATTATATGCATTTAATACTAGTAGCGCCATCTATGTGTCAGCCTACGAACGATTCAGCCCAACTGTTACTATTTTGATTGTGGTAGGTACGTTTGTACATATGTGAGAAAAGAGCATCTACGCTACTAAATTTAAATAACATGGAAGAAGCTGTCATAGTTATAGAATAGATTAAATAGAGAAGGTAAAGAGGCTTATGGTGCTCCAATATATCTTAGAATAAAAAAAAGAAAAAGAAAATGCAGTATAACTATAATACGGACGGATCACCATATTGAATTGCTTAAGGAGCTAGAAGATGTTCTGGAAAAAGGTCTTATTGCTAGATTACAAAGGCTTTATTTGTGATAAGTAAGAACTAAAAATGAGTATATTATTTAATAATGAAATGATATATAAAGTTGATAAATTAATTAGTAAAGTAAATTAATAATTTGTATGAAATTGTTTTTCTTTTTCCCTCTATTTCTTGCTTGAAAAAAAAAAATGAAACTTAATAAATTCGTTTATAAATATAAATGAATTTATTAAGTTTCATTTTTTTTTAAACCCCACATGAAATTTTGTAGCCTAGAATTGTAATTGTAATTTTAAATTCTTTTGATTCGATCCCTTTTTTTAATTTAATACTTTCCAAAGAATACAATTATCAATGCGCAAAAAAAAAAAAAAAAAAAAAAAAAAAACGTTATATGAATTTTATATTATAATGAACTATGTGTAAATTATTACAAGAACTAAAACTTGACTGTAAAGCAAATTTAGAAAGGAAAAAAATAAACAATATTATTAACTTGTAAAATAATTATTAATAATATCTAAATAAAAAGCTCGTTAAAAAGGATAGTTTTTTTCTAATTTATTTTTACAACCCACTATGGTATTGGGATCACCACTTTAAGAATCACAGCCATAGAAGTTACATGTTTGAAAATTATATTCCGAACTTCAAAAATTGTTGGTTTTCGTTGTGCTGAAAATTGACATTTAATGTATAAATTTTATTATTTATCCAGCTACAGTTTCCCTTCTATATCTTTACCATTAACATTGGTTGTTCGTATGTGTGTGTATAGTTGTGTTTGTACATGACATTCTGACATTATTATCTAATATTCACGGTTCCATAAAATGTGTTTTTTTTAATTTATGAATTTAATTAAAGATAATCTACAAACGACAAAAAGTAATTTCTCTTGATAAACCGATAAAAAGGATGCATTTCTCAAATGCATCCTTTTAAATATATTACAAATTATGGTTAAAATTTAAATATGTTACAAATTATGATTATGTGGATTGGTGTATTATTAATTATCATCATATTAATTAATAACATTATTAATTTTTCTACAAATATTTTGGTTTTAAACCACAGTTTGGCCTATTAGTGTTCAAAAGTTTTCTTTAAACAAATATTTTATAGATTTGATGCTCATGGGCATATTAATGAATACTTAAGGAAGTTTAATGGATTTTCCACCTTTTGTAGATGATTCAGGACGGGAGACAACAAACGTTATTGCATGTGTTTCTGCTTGTGATAACGTTTTAGCTTTATGTATTGTTTACGAAGGGTATTAATTCAACCCCAATAGTATGCCTACCCCCAATAAAAAACATCATTTCACCGGCAACATTCCTTTTTTTTAATATAAATAACAGGATTATTTTCATTTAAAAAGACTTTTGAAGAAAGTATAATCCTTTCCTTATTAGAAGAAATATCAGCTTATTTAAGCATTACCTTTTACAGTAAAGTATGATGTTGTTAGGTATTTTAAACTTTAAATTCCTATAACAATAACTCAATTCTCTAAATTACTTGATAAGCTGTCTTCCCAATAGACACATTAAATACTAAGAATTTAGCAATAACCCTTTTTTAATAATATTCAAAAATCCGTAATAACCCATATCGCACATAAACCTTCACAGATTTATAACTTAGAAAAGGAAACACATACACATTAAATAAATCAAACCCAAATTTCATGATTTTAAATATATATAAAAGGATTTATTAATATCTTCAATTTAAATAGATTAGAAATAGTCATGGAATTAATATTATATCAGCAAAAGTGATTATTAATAAGAATTAATAAAATATAATATATATATACACAACATACCTCAATAACAATTGATTAAAAAAACATATGAGTCCTAACATATCAGAAGTAAGTAATTCGCAGAAGTAATTGCTGGATTTTGGTTCACCAGCACAACCATTCCCTGAGCACATGCCACAACTGCTGCCAAAGGGGCTTTTAAACAGTTCATTTAAGAAATTTGCCACTTACATATGCTGTTGCTCGCGCAGTAATCGGGCGCAAGGAGACCATTCACCAAAAGATAGATAGCACAACATAAAGGAGCTGCAGCTCTTTATGTCTTTGTGTACTATGTGTATTTTCTGTGAATTTCTTGTTATCTGACTGTTTCGGAGACAAATATCTCCTGTGAGTAGGGTCCACAGTATCACGGCATTACTCACGGCATTAAAATTTAATATCTCTCGGTAGCTGGAAGAAGAACAACAGTAAAGCCAATTTCTGTCTTTTCCTTTAGGTTTGTAGTGTTTTTTCTATTCTTTTCAACTAACTCCTTCTCAATGCCATTGTTTTTTTGGATGATCCAAAACCTTAGTTTTTACACCTTTTCAGATCAATCGATCTTCACTTATTATTCGCTGGATTTTTCTCATAAACCCGCCCCCGGGGTTTTTCCTTGGTGAAGGGGGTGAATGCTGGCAGTTAATCCAGATCGGAGTGGCAGCAAGTCTTTTTGTATACTTTTTGCAAAACACGTGTTTATCAACATATCTGTCGCTAAAAGTATCTGTTTCCGTTCTGAAAAGTCACCACATCCATACATATTCGAGCACAGATAACTAATCTTGATAAACTCTCACTCTTGACCATCTCTCACTTTGAAGTTTCGTATGGCCACCAAAAAAACAACCACCCAGAGATATCACTTTCAGACGCAGTTGCTACAAAAATATCTGCTTTTCTGAAACTGGTCATCCCTTTAAACTGATCAGATTCGCATCAGGTAAAGTCCAGTGACCATCAAAATACCCTTCCAACGGCCATACATAAAATATAACACCACAAAACAAAATAATATAATAATTACATACAATTTAGTTTAACACAAAAATATTTATAAATGCATATTAACACATCCATTGATCACGACAAGAGATAATTACCGTAATATTTTTTTTATTTATTGAATATTGAGACAAAGAGAAATTATTCGAAAAAAATGAAACTTTTATTTTTTATTTTTTCGCTTAAAACACTTTAATAAATAGTAATACTTAATTAAACTTTATTTCAAAAAAATTACTATCTTCAAAATTTGAAATCTTTGATAATTCTGTTGATGAACAAATTATATTTCTGAAAGGAATATGACCAAAAATATAAAATAAATATAATACAATATTTTATCTACGGAAAATATATTAAATCATCTTTCGATGTAAATTATTTTTGTCAAAAGAACTTTAAGATAATAACAAAATGTTTTAGCATAATAATTCCACATTATAATAATATTAATGAAATTATTCTATTATTACATTACCTAAATTAGAGCATGTCATACCTAACAGCTTTGATTTTAGGTATTTTTAAATTTTTATATATATTTTTATTATATTATTCTTAAACTATTCTAATTTAATTTTTCAAAAAAAAAAAAAAAAAATTGAAACTTATTATATGTCATTTTATGTTGAATGAAATTTAGATAACGATATAATAAAAATAATATAATATATTATAAACAGCAAAAAAAATAGTTTAAATCATCTTTCAAAGCAAAGTTTTTGTCAAAACATATTAAGAATAAAAACAAAATGTTTTAACATAATAATACCAACCTATATTTTCATTGACAGAAATATTAATAAAATATATTAATATCATATATTTCCTAAGAAATAGCATTTCATACCTAAACATAAAATTTTTTTAACTAAAAATTTTAATTTTATGTATTTTTATACTTTATATATATATTTGTACTATATTATTTTTGAAATAATTTTTATATTTTTAATTTAAATTTTCTCAAAAAAAAGTCGTTTTACGTTAAATGAAATTTTGATCGAAATGTTCTTTGAAACACTTTTTGAAAGCAATACAGGAAATGCCTCCCAATTTTTCTTCTCACACATTATTGAGTAACGAAACTTCATCTGACAGAGTACACTTTTACATTGGAAACCAATCTCAGTATGAAATCCTGAGTTCTAGTTTTGTTTCCTACGGTTTTTTTCCTCCTTTCTGCAATCTCTCTTCTCGCACAATAGAGTAAACACGGCCCTGACAGCTCGTAAGGTGAGAAATTGAGAAATGTCGAAGGGTATTAATCCTTTTTTTTTTTTTCTGAAATCTCAGTATTTGCGATATTAAAACTGTACCTTTGACATTTATATGCTTCTTTGTAGGTTTTTTCTTGTTTAAAAAAGGAAGGTGAAAGTTATTAGATGTGACATTTCTGTTCGTGATTTTAGATAATGACAATTTTGTAATGTAACGAGTCCATGCAAAAAAAAAAATTAAAGTTAAAATTGATATTAAATAAAAGATATTTGCACGGTTATTTTCAGAAAGGATATTTATTACTTTAAATGCTAGAACAAGGATTTTGGTTCTGTATTCATTTCAATTGATTTTGTTTTGTGACCTTAAAAAAACACACTGAAAAAAAAAAATTAAAGTGATATAAAATTTTAATATTCTGTTTTTATTTTAATTAATTAATTGATTATCATAATTGGAAATACTTACATTGTATAACATTTTTAATTTAAATTTTTCTTAATAACAAGGTATTACTAATATACAATGATACCTTGTTACAGACCTTACTTTTTAATGATTTAGATTCGTCGACTTACAGAAGTTCTCAGATGTAATCCACATTTATAATTGCGACACATATCCAATTATGAAAACCCAAAATCTTCCCAGATAATGAAAATTTTCTCATTCCAGAACTTGAGCTTCTAAAAAAATGTGGCACAGAGACAAAATCATCGAGGGCTTTAAGGGTTTTGCTGTCTTTTACTGATTTTCTCATTACAGACACTGAAGGTCTAAATGTCCACTCAACATCCTCGGGATTATTGACTTTTGGTCAAGCGGGAACGGAATGATCTCCAATGTCCATTCATCAAACGAAGAAATAATGGACAAAGAAGGAAAAACAGTTCTGCTGGACAAAATGAAACAAATTATAATATTAGGGAGAAAGTATTGCAGCTTAACATTATTTCTGGATGATTGAAAAAAATGTTTTCCTTGAAAGTAATTTAAATGTATTAATAAAAAAAAAATTTTGAAAGCATATTAAAATATTTCTAAATTAATTTTAAATTAAATAAATAATTGAATAAAATGAGTACAGTGTACTGCACTGCAGGATGGACATCCCATGAGTAGTATACTCATAAATTGAGGTAAAAGCAACTTCTGTTGCTGTCTTCTGTTCTTGGCTAAGAGACGAAAGAAGTGCCTATGTATGTATGAAGTATTGTATGGGTAAAAACTCGGAAAACCCTCACCAGGCACTCTGCTTAATGAGGCAAGTTATTCACATTTTGATTATATCACAATTTGATTATTGTCATTATCTCCTCGTTTTTGAAACAGTGCCTACAACATTGTCGCTAGCGAATTGAGCCACAGCCCTAATACTCACTAGGGATGCACGTTACCACTGAACCAAGAATCTGGCTGAATAAAATGTTGTTTTGAAATGAATTTTAAGCCTTAAATTACAGAATATTTTGCTTTGTATATAGTATAAGTTTCTTGGCAGTTTCTTTTTTTTTTCATGCTTGTCTTAGACTTCTTAATTAATTTTAATTTTTGTATTTACAGATTTGGAGTTGTGGTTTATTAAGATATTAATTAAGATGTTTTGGATATAAGGATGATTTTCAAAAAGTTTTTTAAAAATTATTTTTTGTTCAATTCCAAATAAATATTAATAATAAATAATAAATAAATATAATAATATTAATAAATAGTAATTATAAATACTGTTTTTGACAGAATATGTACTTTCGGGTTTTTGAGACTTTCAAGTAGTATTTTCAGGAAAATTTTGCTTTTTTTAAAAATAAAAGGTTTTTTTCTGATTATAATACAAACCAAACATTAAATCTACTGAATTATTTTTACTTTATATCTACTGAGATTCAAATGTTATACTTATATAAACTGAGAACCACATTTTATACCGACATCTGTTGAGAATCAAATATTATACCTATATCAATTGAGAATTAAATATTATTTCTATATTTATTAAAAAATCTCCAGGAAGAAATTTTACTTGAGAAAGGTTTGTTTATAAAATATAAAATAAATATAAAAATATATAATAAAATATATAAAATATAAATTTATTATAAAATATAAAAAATATAATGTATTATAAACAGAAAAAAATATTTTAAATCCCCTTTCACAGAAACGTTTATTTCAAAAGAACTTTAAGGGGGTGTACATTAAGAAATATACAAAATCATATATTTTATAATGAATCAAAATATTTTTATCATAATAACTCGAACTTAATATTATCATTAACAGAAAAAAAAATTAATAAAATAAATTCTTCTAATCTTATATTTCCTAAAAATAATATTTCATAACTAACAATTTTAATTTTTTTAGGAAATTTTAAATATTATATATATATATATATTTGTTATGTATGTTTATATTTTAATTTTAATTTTCTCTTAAAATTTAAAACTTATTCTACGTTATTTTATGTTAAAAAATGTGATGTTTCACGTTAAAAGATGTGACATTTCTACTCATGTTTTTAGATAATGACAATTTTTGTAATGCAGCGAAAGTAATTTAAAAATTAATATTTGAATTAAATAAAAGATATCTGCACGGTTACTTTTTAAAGAATATTAATTACTTTAAATATTCGACAAGTAGTTTTATTACTTTAATACCTATTAAGTTTTAAATATTATTTCTATATCTACCGAGAAGCAAATATTATACCTATATCTATTGAGTATCAAGTATTACATCTATATCTATTTATTTTATTTGCATTTTTTTACGTTCTTAAAAATACACTGTAAAATAAAAAGGATTGTGATAAAAAATGTATTTTCTGGTTTTCTTTTTAGTTTTGCTTCTAGTGTTGTATTAATTCTTTTTTGAATATGAGGGCGACTTTCAAAAATGTTTTTAAAATTATTTTTATTTAATTCAAAATAATCGATTTCAAATTTTTTATAAATGTCGTTTTTGACTCTTAAATATGTGCATCTGGATCTGTGATAGTATTATCTGTATATAGTATTATCTGAAAGAATTTTGCATTTTTATAGTAAAGTTTGTTTCTTACTTTAATATAAACCAAACATTATATTTAGTGAGTTATGTTACTTCTATACGTAATGAGATTCAGATATTATGCCCATATCAACAAAGAGCCAAATATCATACCTTGATCTATTGAGAATCAAATATAAAGAATAAATTGTAAATATCTTATAAGAAATTACAGTGGAGAAAAGTTTATTTATTGTCAGTGATCTGGCTGAATATCTGATGATTTTTATTCATTTGCTATAACAATATCTTTGTTACTTTTATATATCTATCGTGATTCAAATATTATAGGTATATCTATCTATATCTATATCTATTAAAATAAAATGTAGATAACTCTTAAGAAACTTCACTGAAGAAAAATTTGTTTTTGTTAGTAATTTGGCTTGTAATCTCGTATCGTTTTTTTTTTTTTTCATAAATCGATTATATTTATTAATTTGCCAGCAAAACGCGAGCAGAAAAAAAAAAAATATAATGATAACAGAAAATTAAATATAAATTTCTTTTGCTTTAAGCAATTTTTCATTTTCAAGAGAAGGCATTAAAACTGATTTTGTAATCATGGAGATATATTTTAAATATTTATTAAAGGCAACTAATATTATTATTTAAAAATATTAAGGACAATCTTTTGCCCTTCAATTTTTCCTTTATTCAATTCCTTCTATTAGCTCACACTCTCCTATATATATCTTGTTCAAATTTTCAATCGTTAATAAAATACTATTTATTCATCCACTCAAGTTCAAATACAATTTTTTTGAACTTGCAGTGGATGACACTTGAGGCTAATACAGTTTTTTCAAATATTAATTCAGTAATTAAATTTAATTAATTAATTTCAGTTTTTTTTTAAGATTTTAGTTGTGTATATCTACCAATAGATGGCGACAGATAAACTTAAAAAATAAATGAAAATTATTTACAAAGGACTTTCTGCAATATAGTGAAGGAAAAGTGGGAATTGCCTTTAAATTTTTCTTTTTATATTACTTGTTTATTTCATTAACTTAAATAAAATAATTTAATCATGCTTTATAATTATTAAAAAAAAATGCAAATGTAAATTTTTATTATTGAGAAACTTAAGTCAAACTTTGCCACTCCACCAGATCATGTACAAAACAAACAGTTGTAAAAGTACTTCAGTAGTTTGATTGATAGGTCTATAAAGGATTTTCAGCATCTTCAATTTTTTATATTTTTTATTTGCTTCCACAATGCTTTTTAAGCTTTAAATTACTTTTTTTTTTGTTATTACAAATTTATTTTTACTCCCGAGGGAGTATTTATGTGTTATTTAAGCCTGTAAATATCATATTGTAACAATTGCGCTGCTGGAAATACTCAATGTTTATGAAAGAGTAAAAAGGCTCACCAACATTTAATGGGTAATAATAACAAGTAATAAAAAAAAAAAAAAATTAAAGTAATTCCTACTTTTTTTTTATATTGCAGAGAGTCCTTTATAAATACTTGTCATTCATTTCTTTAAAATTTATGTGGCGCCATCTATTGGTAGATATATGCAATCTAAAAAAAAAATCAATCTAAAATATAATTAATTAAATAAATTTAATTACTGAATTAATATTTGAAAAAGACTGCATTAACATCCCAGTGTCATCCACAACAAGATAAAAAAATGTATTTGAACATAAGTAGAACTAAAGTATTTTATTAACGATTGAAAATTTGAGCAAAATATATATAGGGAGAGTGTGAGCTAATAGAAGGAATTGAAAAAAAAATAAACAATAAATAAACAAAGAAATTAAAAATGTTGTTGTTGTTATCATACTTCAACGTATGTTGTTGTTGTCATGGTAGGAGTGAAGGTGGTGAAGATAGCTTATGTTGTGATAAAGCAGTCGTAGGTAGAAGTCTGACTTCTGCTTCGTGTCGCTGAAGAAGGAGAGCAGTGCCTTCCGGGTAGACTTTTAGGGTTAACTACCACGCATTTGCGTATCGTATCGTAGAAAACCCGGGAAACTCCATCAGTTATTCCGACTAACGAGGCAAGGTGTTGAACATCACAAATGCTATCGAGGCTCCTTGTTTTTGAAACAATGTTTACAACACTGCCTTATTCAAGCTGTTAGCGGATTCAACCTCCATCCTAATGCTAGCCAGCGGCACACGAGTCGAGCAAACATTTATAATTACTTTAATTAAAAGAAACAAATATAAGTTAAAAATATTGCTTAGGAATATTAATATTTTTGTGTCATGGGTTTCTTTATATATATAAAAGTTAATTTAACGATTTTCTAAATATATGTATACTTATTTTAATCATGAATCCCAAATCTGATAATATACTTTTACATTGTAATATTGTTAATTTGAAAAATACATTAATAAACAGAAACAAAGTTTCAATGGAATTTTGTTATCTATTAAATAAATGTTTCCACTTTTTTTCTCATGTCCTTATGATAAACTTTTTTATGTTTTAAAACAGATTATCGTAAGTAATTTTAATTAGTTAATGTGCTTCTTTAATTAGCTAAATGGAACACATCTAATAAAAAAAAATAATCTTCATTGAGATTCCAGAATCATTCTTTGGGTTTAAAACTGACAAGCACTTTAGTTTATCTGCATAATAAAGCAACAGAGCTAATTAGATTTTTTTAATGACGAGACTATTTATTAAGTAAATAATTACTTATTTGAATGAAGTTTTTAAGAGTTTAAAAGAATAAAATATTTAATGTACTTTGGCTATTTAATTTTAGAAAGTTTTGATTTGAATTCATATAAATTAGTTGTAGTTAGCTGTCATGCTACGAAAGTTCACTTTATTTTAAACATAAAGTGAACTTTATATAGAACTTATAATGATAAACACTTTCATACATTACATTATTTTATTCCGATGAAACATTTTATTACTTACGAAATGTGGGTTATCTTAAATTATTTATCCACGGAATAAATACCGTTTCCAGAGTATGAAATGTTTATAAATTGTTCTGCAATAAAACTACTTATTTTAGTAATTTTAAAACCTTAGTATTAGAAATTTATATTTAAAATCTATGCATAATTATGAAATATTTTTTTTCCCATTGCACTTTTCAATATTTAGTATTTTAATCTTGTTTCTTTCTAAGCACTAGCAGCGGCCTGGATGTGACATGGATGTTTGTTAGTGGGTCAGAATCCACCTTAAACTGTAGGTGCTGTTCTAATTAGCCCAAAGTGTGAAAATATGACCATAGAGCGACAAACAAAACAAGGTTTAAAAAACCTACACTGAAACTAAGTAGAGGAAGTATAGCGCAACCTGCGCGCCAACTGAGAAACGTTTTGTTAACAGTATCTCACCCCAAGAAGATATTTCACGCAGGCCTGCTTATGAGTTGGCCTACAGACTCTCACCCGGAGAGGACATGTTTCGCGCACGGAGCTTCAGTTTTCGTTTTAGAATTAGAATCCTTCCACGAATCTATAATTATCTGTCTTTAAATGTGTTGAATATTGTATATCACTAATTGTATGTGTGTGGTGTTCTGCGTTTGTAAGTAAAGCTGTGAGTTCTCCACCGTTTAGTTTATAGTCTCTCACCCCGACAGGAAATATATTTAAAGCTGGCCTGCATAAGTTGACCGACGGATTCTCACTCGGAGAGGAAGTATATTTCGTGCACCCCGTGCGTACTTCAGTATCGGGTTTTCGGCTTAGAAGTGGAATCCTTCCACGAATCTATAGTTAAATGTGTTGAATGTTGTATGTGTGGGATGTTTTTGGTGTAAATAAAACTATGCGTGATGTATGTGCTTGTGCAAATAAAACTTTGAGTTCTCCAAAGTGTGCCTGAGGTATTTCAACCCAACCACACCCAGTTACAATCTGATTACCGAACATGCAAAATTACAATATCAATTAATAAAAATTTCTTGACGTTTCTTAATTAATATGAGTCGCTGGTTAGAATTAGTTGAGTCGACATTGTTGTAGACACTGTTTCAAAAAAGGGGAGATTCGATGGCATGTGTGATGTTCAACATCTTGATCATTAGTCAGACTTCTTGGTGGGAGTTTTCCGGATTTTCTCTCATACGATAAGCAAAAAAGAGGTAGTTCCTCCTAAATATCTTCCGGAAGGCACTGCTCTCCTCCTTCAGGGAATCAGTCAGCCAAGTCAGTCATCGACCTACGAATTTATGTCACCAATTAAAAAATTAATTAATTAATTAAATTCACGAATTACAAAATTATTTCACCAATAATTTATTTCGACCTACCAATTTATTTCATTTTAATAGAAGCTGCTCCTTTATCTTCTTCTATGAGTAGGATGTCCGTCCAGTGCTATAGTACATTGTAGATGAGCCACAACACATTTTATTCAATTTATTTATTTTATTTAATATCCATTTATATTTCCAATTTGTTTCAAATATGCTTTTAAAATTTTTTCTTTATTGACATATTTAAATTTCATTCAAAGAAAACATTTTTTAATCATCCAGAAATAATATTTCGTTAAGCTGCAATACTTCCTACCTAATATTATAATTTGTTTCAGTTTGTCCAGAAGAACTGTTTTTCTTCTTTGTCCATTAAGTCTTAGTTTGATGAGTGGACCCTGGAGATTATCTGTTCCCGCTTAACCAAAAAGTCAATAATCCCAGGGGATGTTGAGTGGACATTTAGACTAATGAGAAAATCAGTAAAAGATGGCGATATCCTTAAAGCTCTCGGTTCCTTTTTTTGCAGTGCGGCACTTTTTTAGAAGATCCACTCTCTGGAATGAGAAAATTTTTCATTGTCTGGAAATATTTTTTTTTCATAATTGGATATGCCTTGCAATTATAAATGTGGATTACATCTGAGAACTTGTCGACGAATCTAAATCATTATAGTAAGATCGTACATCATACATTAATGATACTTAGTTGATAATAAAAAATTAAATTAAAAAAAATTTCCTCTATAAATACTTTCAACTATGAAAATCAATAAATTAATTTTACCTTCTTTTTTTTATGTATCGTTTTTTAATTTACATCTGTTAAATATATTTTATGTGATCTAAACTTCATTGTGGATTTTAATAAACATTTACTTCTTCTATATTCTTCATTAGAAATACAATTAATTTTATTGAATAAAGACATGATAAGCCTGACTCGTCGCTCAGTGGCACCACGTACCACGGTTGAGCATTAGGGTGGTGGTTTAAACACGATTTCAAAAGATGAAGAGATTCGATGGCGTTTATGATGTTCAGCATTTTGCCTTATAAATCTGATTGCCTAGTGGGGTTGTGCGGGTTTTCTCTCTTATGATACCCAAATGCTTGTTGTTCCCCTAAAGGTCCTCCCGGAAGTCACTGCCCTCCTTCTTCAGAGACTCCGAGCCAAAACAGACTTCTACCTATGGGTGCTGTATCACAAAAGAAACTCATGGGATATCCGTCTCACGCTGCAGGACACTGTGGATTTGTTACAAATTTTATTCAATTATTTATTTTATTTAACGTTTATTTAGAATTCAAATTTATTCCAAATATATTTTAAATTTTTTTTCTTTATTAATATATTTAAATTTCCTTCAAAGAAAACATTTTTTAATCCTCCAGAAATAATGTTTCGTTAAGCTGCAATACTTTCTACCTAATATTATAATTTGTTTCATTTATTCCGGGAGAACTGTTTTTCTTCTTTGTCCATTACTTCTTCGTTTGATGAATGGACCCTGGAGATCATTCCGCTCCCGCTTGACCAAAAGTCAATAATCCCGAGGGATGTTGAGTGGACATTTGGACCTTCAGTATCTGAGTAATGGGAAAATCAGTAAAAGACGGCAATATCCTTAAAGCTCTCGGTGATTTTGTCTCAGCGCGACATTTTTTTAGTAGCTCAAGTTCTGGAATGAGAAAAATTTTCATTATCTGGGAAGATTTGATTTTCATAATTTGATATGTCTCGCAATTATAAATGTGGATTACATCTGAGAACTTGTGTAAGTCGAAGAGCCTAAATGATTAAAGTAAGGTCAGACACCATGCATTAGTGATAACATGTTTTTTAAAAAAATTTAATTAAAAAAGATTACACAATATGAAATATTTTCAATTTTGATAATCAATTAATTAATCTTACTTTTTTTCATTTAGGTTTTTTTTTAAGTAATGGGGATTTTTTAATTTGCGTCTATTCAGTAGACTTTATGTGATCTAACCTTCAGTGTGGAAGTCAATAAATAGTTACTTCTTCTATATTTTTTCATTAGACCTACAAGTAATTTTACTGAGTAATTAGACATGGTAGGCACAACTCGTCGCTCAGTGTAAACTTGCACCGCTGGTGAGCATTAAGGTGGAGGTTCAATCCGCAGGCGGCTTTGTAGTAGACACTGCTTCAAAAAACAAGGAGACTCGGTGGCTTTATAAAGTTCAGCATTTTGCCTCGTTAATCGGACTTCTTGTTGGGATTGGTGGATATTTTCAGGTAAATGATTTCGGTTCTTTCCCATACGATACGGAAATCTTCCATACGATTTCCTTCCATACCATACTGAAATGCAGGATAGTTCCCCTAAAAAGTCCTTCCGGAAAGCATTGCCATCCTTCTTCAGTGACACGGAGACAATTCAAACTTCCACCTACGGGTTCTCCCTCCCAACAGAAGCTGCTCCTTTACATCCATCTATGAGTAGACAACTAATCGGATATCCGTTTCGTCGCTAGGGTACATTGTAGATGACACTGTAGTCATTATTCACCACATAATTTATTCAATTATTCATTTTTTTTAACATTTATTTAGAATTCCAATTTACTTCGAATAGGTTTTCAAACTTTTTCTTCAATAAGAAATTTAAATTTCATTCAAAGAAAACATTTTTAATCATCCAGAAATAATGTTTCGTTAAGCTGCAAAACTTTCTACCTAATATTATAATTTGTTTCATTTATTCCGGGAGAACTGTTTTTCTTCTTTGTCCATTACTTCTTCGTTTGATGAATGGACCCCGGAGATCATTCCGCTCCCGCGTGACCAAAAGTCACGAATCCCGGGGGATGTTGAGTGGACATTTGGACCTTCAGCATCTGAGTAATGGGAAAATCAGTAAAAGACGGCAATATCCTTAAAGCTCTCGGTGATTTTGTCTCAGCGCGACATTTTTTAGAAGTTCAAGTTCTGGAATGAGAAAAAATTTCATTATCTGGGAAGATTTGGTTTTCATAATTGGATATGTCTCGCAATTATAAATATGGATTACATCTGAGAACTTCTGTAAGTCGACGAATCTAAATCATTAAAGTAATGTCTGTAACAAGATATCACTGTATATTAGCACTACCTAGCTAATAAAAAATTTAAAATAAAAAATAATATACAATATAAATATTTCCAATTATGATAATCAATTCATTAATTTTACATTGCTTTTTTATTTGGGTTTTTTTTAATTATTGCTATTTTTATGGAGGTGAAAGAAGTCTTCCTGGAATCCGTGACACTTTTTCCAATCATTTGAGACCGATACCTACATCTTAAAGGGGATTCGGAACCCCTACAAACATCCACAGCACCTTCGAGACTCGAACCCGAAACCTATGGCTCCGAATGCCAAAGCGCTAGACACCTTGCCATTCGGTAGACGCTCTTTTTCCTTTAAGCTCTGGAGCCTAATGGCGGAGTGGCTAACTCTCTGGACGTTTGGTACCACAGGCTTGGGGTTTGAATCCAGGTGGTGCCATGGATGTTTGTAGTGGTTCGGGATCCATTTTAAGCAATAGGTCCCGGTCTCATATGACCGTAGAGCGTCACAGAGCCTAATCAGACTTCTCCCATGTCATTCTCAAACTGTAAAGGGGCAACTCAGTGTTAGTCACAGTGATGTGGTGTGGAGTGGTGCAGTAGTAGCAATGGCTGAGGCGCCAATGTTCACCATTTGTAAAATAAATAAAACGTTTTCCCTGAAAATCCGAGAATAAAAAAGAAAAATAAAGAAAAATTTCATTATGAACTTTTCACTCTTATAAACACTTTAAAATTATTGAAAATGGATATCAAAACTCCTAAAATGTTAAAAGAACAGAAGAATTTGAAGGATTTAAAAATAGGAACATATATAACAGAATTCAGAAATTAAATAAATAATAAAATTTAAAATGAAATAGAATTTAATTAATATATTTTGTTTTCTTTTGTTTTTTACTTTTCTTCTAATACAATAGAAATTTGTTACTTCTAGGCAGATTTAAATTGGAAGAAAAGAAAAAATGAAATGAAAAAAATTGCAACAGTCTAAGTTTATCTATTTTGCATTTGCGAAATGTTTTTATGTAAAAGTAAAAATCTGAACATGAAATTAAATTCAGGAGCACCTTTTGAAATCAAATCTATTGATTAAAAGAAACACAATTATTTTTTAATATACAGTCTGTTTTATTGATTTTTATTAATTAAATTTTTCCAAAGAGATTTTTGTATCTTCAAAGTTTTAAGACATAAGTGCAAGGCCCAAAATATAATACATGCTTTTTTACAGTCATTCCCTCAGGGATAAAAATTTGTATACAGAAGAATTTTAAAAGCGTAAAATTTTTTTTTTTTTTTAATTTTCCACTATCTTCCCGTTTTGCATTTAAAAGGTTTCCTACATAAAGTTTTTTTCAATTTTAAATGAAATACTCAGTCTTGTTGAAGAATTCCTATTACTTTTACAAACTAAAGTAAATCTTTTTCTTATTTTTTAATACAATCTTCAACTGAATATAATAATAATCTTGGAAAAAGCCTTTAAGGAAAAATACAAAGTTTTCCAGTATTTCTATATAGTTTGAAATAAATATTTATTAATGTGAAAGAGAATAGATTGCTTTGTTATTATTATTTTTTTTGTTAACATTAAAAATTATTACATTGGAAAGATGATTTTATATATTTTGTAACTTTTGTGAAATAAATTTTCAAAAAAAAAAATAAATAAATAATAAATAAATAAACATTTTGTGCAACCTGTATTATTTCTCCTTTTCCGTTTTGATTTTCAAATATATTTTCTGAATAATTTTTCGCTTTGTGAATTTGAAAATGAGATTTTTATTCTTCTATGTTTTTTTTATAATATTAAACATTTTATTTAAAATTTGAAAGTCGTTTAACGAAGCAATATAAATTTTGTAAATTGTATGTATATATAAGCAGTTGTACAATAATGCTGAAATAATACGAAGTCTATGGGGATACATGAAATAGTAAGATATTGTAAAATGGAATAATTATGCTTAAAATATATTGCTTACAGCTAAAGTATACAATAACGTTTAAGAGATGTGATTGATTTGAGTGTATTGGACTTTCGAAATATGAAAACGTTGTTAGAAATTCGATAAGTGAATCTTCTGTATCTGTGTCTCGGAGATTCTTAAGTTTGGTTTATCACTCTAGGGTCATTTTTTGCACACTTTGGGATAATTAAACGGGAGCTACAGTTTAACGTGGATTCTGAACCATTAACAAACCCATGCTACCACCAGGATTAAAACCTGAAGCCAGGTATATGGTATATGTCTTGAGAGGCAATATAATTCCAAATATTTGAAATAATTTTAATTAAAATTGAGAAACTTTAGAGGAATTTAAAACTTAGGTGTCATTCTATATTCTTGGGAATATTATTTTTAAATCTGAGATAATCGAAATTTGATGTATGTCAACCTACCCTAAAATATTCTAAATCGACTAAATATCTACAGATGTAGGTGTAAATGAAAGGTAAAAATAATCGTCTTAGAAAAACAAACTATGTAGAGTAACAGTTATATTTTTTAAAATAATAATTAAGAAATAACGTGAATACTTCGCCTTTTCAAGGACATATCGATTACGGTCATGGCTGTGCAAATTCCTTATTTTACACAGATATTTATATTCATTACTATTATAATCAAAATGTTTTATAAATATCAGATTCATGTTAAAAGAAATTTAAAATCTTTTGCAGATTGAAAAAAAATAACTTATTGTTGGATTTGTCCAACAGAAGCAAACTATTTCCAACTTAATAAAACTCTCTCTTTTTGAACAAATCCACTGCTTGCAAATAATCCGTTTCCTGCAATGGATCCCTACTCATGGGGATTTGGAATTTAATGAAACCGAATCAAACCGAAGTTCCTACTTTCCTTGGAGAATCAAATGTCTTGACAAAATCTAAACTTATAATTCCTTCTAAGATACCAATGGAAGCTCACTAATACTCACAGAAGCGAAAAAAAAATTATGAAAATTTATGCTGAAGGCGTTAAAAATTGTCAAACATGTGGCAACTGTCCTGATGCCGAGCTGATTCCTTTTCGTGTCTTTGATTGCCGAACTGTGGCAGCCACCATGCATTCTCTGGACCATCTCATGGAAACGGATTTGTAATCCGAGCTGGCAATCAACAAAGTCAATAATATTCGGAAGCACCACGACATTTGATTTTCTTGTATTCTTCAGAGGATAGGACAATAAAAATTCACTGGATTTTCGAAAGCTGGGATATAGGTATTTTGGGAATTGGTAAAAGATTCCATATCCTTTATCCAAAAGAAGAATCTGTTTACCAAAAAACAATTAATAAAGGTCTATTTTGCAATATTTTTAGATGGATATCATGAAAAAAAGGACTGCACTACAACTTATAAAAAACATTAATAACATCCTGCCAGAGTCCAATCATGAGAAATTCATTCATGAGAAGGAATTCATCTGAATTCATGAGAAATTTGTAAAAAAATAATGTTTTTATACTAATCATGTTATACAATAATTTTCTTATTGAAGAAATATTAGAGATTGGAAAACAATACAAACTCCTTGTTTCCACAGTAAAAAGATCTGTATATAGTGACATGGTTAGTGGGTAGTTATGATGGTTGAATATTAATTCCCTGATGCTTCTTGAAAGTAGACATTCTTACATACAATACGTGATGATCTTGACATCACAAGTGTATCCTGCATTGTTCAATTTTTAATCAGAAATTAAACATTCCAGGAATAATAATGTAAACTTAAACGTGAAATGTGTGCAAAAGAACTCTACACTTCTGTATACAAAAAAAAAAATCTTCGATTTTATCTCTATAGAGGAAATTTTAAACAAATTCTAAACTTTCATTTGAGAATTACGATCCCTTTTGAAGAATTTTATTTGTATTCAATGAGTGGTAATCATTGCACATATATGCCTTGAAAAATATAATTAAAAAATACATATAATATTTTGTACAATAATTATTATATTTATATTTATTTTTATATTTATTGACTTTTTTTCATGTAAAACCACTCAGTTAAATTTATTATGTTGACTGATTCCTTGATACGAGTATAAATTTAAGAGGCGTTTGCAATGTAGCAAACAGTTTGTTAGTTTGCAGCATGTTTCTGATGAAAACCCAAGCATGGATCACATTTGTGTTAAAAATAGTTAATTAAAGAAATGGCCTTTAACCAATTTCCTGACTGCCACACGTTTAGTTAACAACTTATTTTTCGTTTGGAACTTCTTTATGGTTCTTACACCGAGTTTTTCACCACCTGTCCATTTTTGTCATTTATAATAGCGACCATCAAGAAAATCGAAGATTTATTGGCAACCTTTTCAATTTAATTGACAAAATGTTTTAAACTTTTTTAAAACTTTTTATTAGTGTTATTTACAATTTCCTTCATTACTTTTCTTGATTAAGAACTGGATGGATGATTTTCAGAGCAGAATAGTGTTATATATATATATATATATATATATACTATACTTTATATGTATAACAATCCTTTTATGTGCAACAACATATAGTTAAAAACAATGTTAATTGAGATCTACATGAGGTCAATCAATGTCTCTGTTTCCCATGTTCTATTTTTTGCCATTCTTTACACGCTTAAGGCGTTTAATAGAGGTGAGCAATATTTAGGTTATCTGTTAGTAAACAGACAGCGTTGGTCCACCATGGGGCTGTTGCCCAATAGAGATGAAAAAAAAGAAGGGCATTTAGGTTGAAGAATGACCCATGAAGCTTAACTTTGATATTATTTTATCAACAACTTGCTTTTTCAATATATTTCGTGCATTTTGAGTCAATTAGATGTAATTCAATTTTATTCATAGACAAAATTGGGAATAATAAAGTATTGAAGCCCAACAGACATTCATCTCTTTTTCAGATATCATCGTGTTATCAGATATTTCTGAAAATTGTTAGGAGATTGAATTCACAATTAATAAAGATAAGTGAGTATAACAATATTCTGGGAGAGTTAATAATAATTATTGTAGAAGTATGATTTATAAAAAAAAATATTTCTTAATAGATGGAGTTTTTAATCCTTTTAACAGACAAATTTAATCCATTTAGATAAAAATGCTTGCTTAAAAAATAAAGGTGTCAAACGGTGAAAGGCATCAAACTCACAGAAAGTGTGGAAGGAATTAATTTCTATTTAGAGAATATTTTTATGGTTTGGAGAAGAGCATTTATATCAAATCTCATAAAATTAATCATATATCTCATAATCATTATCTCATAAAATTAATAAAATTTAAAAATTCAAAACTATTATGCCTAAGTCACTTTGTGGATATTTATTGTATATATGTCGTACCTATAATTATTCTCATAGTAAATGTCTTTTACATAAAGGCTCATAAATCACATTATGTGATAATATGTGATATCATATATCATATTGTAACCGTGCTCACTCCTACACACTGCAAGAGGGCCTCTTGTGGCGTTCAGGAGAAACGATCAGTTAGCATGCAGACTCTCACACAAGAGGAAGTACGGCGAAACCGGCGCTGCCATTAGTTACAATCTCTCATCCATAAGAGGATTTATAGCTTAGAAGTGAAAACTTTCGACGAATGTACAAGTATATATCTTTAACTGTGTTACATGTTGTGTGCTAAATATTGTTTGTAGTTAAATGGGGTGTTTATGTCGTGTTTACGTGCTTGTAAATAAAGCTGTGTGCTCTTAAACCTGTGTCTCAACTCAAACACATCCAGATCCAGCTGCACAAACAACTGAAAACACTACAATATCATATATCATACATCATATCATATATCACATATATATCATACATCATATCAAATATATATTATATATCATCATATATATATTATATATCATATCATAAATCATATATCGCATATTATGACAAATTATATCGATTTATTTTCATTTCTCTGCAAATAAAAATTATTATTTTCCTAAATATTTCTTCCCCATGCCATTCTATGTGTGTTCATAATTAAATTTAAAAATATCAGCAACTTAAATTCTAATAAGAATAAAAACATACTTTCAAAATTATACAAAATTAAATATATATATATATATATATATATATATATATAAATTCTAGTGCTTTTAACATTGTCAATAATTTTTATTTTTATTTATATATTTTTTTTATTCTAGTTTTTATTTTTTTTATCTCATTGCTTTCATTAGAAAAAAAAATAATGCAGAAAAACGACATTTTTACATACTGAATGTAAAAACTCTATCCTTTTTCTCTTTTGGATACCTACTGAATAAATACTTTTCTGAAATAGTTTATTCAAGAAAAAAGGCTACAGAAAATAAAACTCAACTTCTTTGTCTTCCGTCGCTATGGAGACGTACGATTCAAATTTATAGTCAAGGATTTCTTCAATTCATTCAAACTCACTTTCTATTCTTTTTTAATTTTTTCAATACTAAACGATAGAATTTTATTCCTTCCCTATCAAGTACAGATTGATAAAAAATGTATGTATGTATACCTCTAAGACTATCTTCCTGAGGATATGGAGTCTTATTTCACTAGGATTTGACAGATTTTGAGAAGGTTGAAAAACCAATTTCATTATTTGGAGAGTGCATGGCAGATGGCTCGGGAGGATCATAAAATAAGTCTTGGTGAAATTGAAGACAAGAGATTTCTTTACTCTGGAGAAAACACAGCTAACATTGGTGTAAAAAATCATGACAAGAAGATATCAACTCTCTGTTTTTAAACAAAGGTAACACATGAAAGTTGATATAAATAGAATAGTACATTTTTGAATAATAAATTAAATCATATGTAATTGTAATGTATACAAATAGATTACAAATGTAACAGTAAATAAAATCTTATCAATTGTTGTATTAAACATAAAGTTAAAAGATACTAGGAATTAAAAATTTATTAAATGCTGTACGATATGGTCTACGCTGTTGGGTTTAAGGTAATTTCAGTAAGGATAATTATTTTTCATTAAATTCATTAAGAAAAGTATTGAACAAAGCAGCAAAAATACTATTTTAATAGCAATATGTTTTAAAGATATTGAACCCAATATTTCACCATTTGAAAAGTTGGAAATCCTAATATATTCCTTTAAAACCGAACGTAGATTTGGTGGTATTTTAATATCAGGGTATGTATGTATAAAGATAAATATTTTGTCTTTTCAATGCTATGTCGTTCTTAAAAGGAAGTAATTTAATACAAATAAATACTATATAAAGGTAGAGTAAAATAATGCTGATATATTTAATGAATTGCAAATCAGTTTTATTAGATATTAAACACTTCATCTTGTGTTATTACAATTTTTTATTATTTATTCCTCATTACAATTTTATTTTGTAATGGAGATCTACCGAGGACCAAATTATTGGAAATGGAATTGTTGCAGATTCTGTATTACTAGAAAGCATACAGCCTACTACAACGAAAGAGGGACTTTCCACGAAGATTTTCATGAATAACTGTAGCACATTTTTGAGAACTTCTATCAGTAAAGTTGAATGTAGTTGAGGGTGTCTGATTCACAATCTCAAACAAGTCTATTCGCGTTCGTGGCATTGGTTCTCAAGCACAGGAACACAAGTTTTTATACGCACAAGCTACTGAGTTAATCAGGAATTTTATAAGTAATTGATTTTAAAAGCACTGTTAATATGGTGTACGGTTTTATGGGGGAAATTCTCATGCATTCTTTTAAAAACCGAACTCTGATTTGGTTGCATTTTGATGTCGAGATATACATAGAGAGAAAAATATTTAATCTTCTATATGCTACGTTGTTTCTATGAAGAGGCACTTTAATATTATGCAGATATATTATTTTCATCTATAATAAGATTATGCAGATGTTTCAATGAATAATAAATCATTAAAATGGGATAATAAACACATAACGTAATAAGTCTATAAGTCCATAAGTAATCTTAATTTTATTTTGTACTGAGAGCTATTGAGTACACCTTTATTGGAAACTGAATTATAGCAGATTCTGTGTTACCAGAATGCAACAGGCCTACTGCAGCAGGATAGGTACTTTCCACTAAGGCTTTCAGGGATAACTGTACGACATTGTCGAGATTCTAACTCTAATAAAAAAATCATTTAGTTGAGGGACTCATAATTCACAATCACCCTTAAGTCTTTTTTTCCAAGGCGTTGGCTCTCAGCACAGGAACAAGTACAGTTTTTATACACCCACTGAATCTATCAGGTATATCATGAAGAGTATATTTATAAATACTGTTTATATATTACTTTATAAATAAAATCGATTGAAAAATTGTTTTGTAGGATTCTGAACGCATAATTTTCTATTAACAGCATTCTAGAAAGGTTTCTAGAATATAATCTACAATTAATAAGAAAATATAAAATTTAAGATAATTAAATTTATTACTTAATGGTAATTATAAGAAAGAAATCAGTGCTTATCAATATAATTGTTAAAGGGAAATGATTATTCGTTGATGTATAAAACATTAACAGATTTTTAAAATTCTGTAAATAAGAAAATATTATTAGATTGAGTAATAAAATTTATAAGCTATAAATATGACATGGTTGTGTTTAACCAGTTAAAATTATTCACTTTATTGAAATAAAGAACACTTTTAATTTAAAGACGAAATATGACACGATTGTGTCTATAGCATTTTTCCCTTGAGCAAATTTGCTAAGAAAAATATATTCTTTTAAATATATATATAATTAACAATATGCTATAATCGAAAACATATTATACATCATTTCGTTGTAATAGTTCGTAAGTGTTTTTATGTCACACATATGAAAAGAAAGCTTTCTTTTATTTTTAAGTTTTTAATTTAATTTTGTCCTTAAAGAAACATAAAAATTAAACTAACGTTTTAGAATTTTTATAAAAAAAATAGGAAGGACGTTAATTTTCTCTTTTTAAGTGTGATAATAAATTTAGTTCCTCCTTAATTTTATCGCTATCAAAGGGCTGGACGAAGCGAAACAAATTGAATTTGCTGGATAAGAAATGGATTTTAATTAACCGCAATTTCTTTTCTGGCAAAACTTGGCGTAATCGGATTAATGTCTCTGGCGCATAACTAAATGGGGGAAAGGTTCGAATTAAATCTACTTTGGTGGAGTAATTAAGTTCTTCAGATTTGTTTCGAAAATGAAAGCAATTAATTTTATAAGGAGAAAAGAATTTTTATTAATGATTATACCCCTTTAAACTTTTTATAGGTTTGTTATAATTTTTAATTAGATAAAGGTTTTCTCCAAAAAATCGAGTTTAAAGTTTTACTATGAACATTCGAATTATACGGGATACTTTTATATTTTTTTTTCAAAAATAATGTGGTAAAGGTCTTTTAAAATTTTATATTTTATATTAATAGATAAAACGTAAACGTTGTCATTGTAAGTATTTTTGCAATGAAATTTATTTATTTATTTTTTTTTTTGGTTTAGTTTTTATATCAGTAAATAAAAGCCTTTTTTTTCGTAATTTTTTTTTTTTTTTTGTATGTATATAAAAAAAAAAAATTAGGAATTTATGAATATTATGAACGATACGATATTTATGAACCCGAAAATTTTTAATCTCTTTAGGCAGACATATATTTTAGAATTTTAAATTAAATTAATTCTAGTTAAAACTAAAACTAAGGCCTGGTGTTGAAATATTAGCAGCAAAATCTCTCAATGATGAATATTACACACATTTTACATGTAATCAAGGATACATAAAAGAAAGAAACTGACAAGAAAATTGAAGCAACTACAATGCAACATTTCTGTACTTTAATACAAGAGTTTATGTCAAAAATACATTTTATTCAAAGACGAAGAGACTCGGTGGTGTTTGGTATATTCAGCATCTGGCCTTATTAGTCAGACTGCCTGGTGGGAACTTTCCAGGTTTTCCCTCTTACAATACCCAAATGAGGGGAATTCCCCTAAAGTACTCCCGGAAGGCATTGCCCTCCTTCTTCAACGAATCTTCCTACGGGTGCTGCATCACAACAGAAGCTGCTCCTTTACTTCCATATAAGAGTAGACTACTCATGGGATGTCATGGATATTGTTACACTCACTATTCATGGACACTGTAAATGAGTCAGAACACATTTTATTCAATTATTTATTTTATTTAACATTTATTTAGAATTCAAATTTATTTCAAATATGTTTTAATTTTTTTTTCCCTTTATTAAAATAATTAAATTTCATTTAAAGGAAACATTTTTCAATCATCCAGAAATGAAGTTGTGTTAAGTTGCAATACTTCCTACCTAATATTATAATTTGTTTCATTTAGTCCGGGAGAGCTGTTTTTCTTTTTTGTCCATTACATCTTCGTTTGATGAATGGACCCTGGAGATCATTCCGCTCCCGCTTGACCAAAGTTCAATAATCCGGAGGGATGTCGAGTGGACATTTAGACCTTCAGTATCTGTAATGAGAAAATCAGCAAAAAGATCGCAATATCCCTAAAGCCCTCAGCGCTTTTATTTCAGTGCGACCCTTTTTTTTGAGAAAAATGTTCATTGTCTGGGAAGATTTGCTTTTCGTAATTGAATGTCTCGCAATTATAAATGTGGATTACATCGGAGAACTTGTATAAGTCTACGAATATAAATCATTAAAGTACAGTCTGACACCATGCATTAGTGATACCTGGTAATAAATAAATTTTAAATTAAAAAAATATTGTACATTATAAATACTTTCAATCATGATAATTACTTAATTAATTTTACATTTCTTGTTTATTTAGGTTTATTTTAAGTATCGTTATTTTTTAATTTATGTTCATTTAGAAGATTTTATGGAATCTAATTTTCAGTGATTATTTCAATAAACAATTTACTTCGTGTATATTTTTCACCAGTCCTGCAATTAATGTGAGTAGAAAGACATGATAGACCCGAATCGTCGCTCAGTGGAGAAACACATCGCTGTTGTGCATTAAGGTGGAGGCTCAATCCGCAGACGGCTTTGTTGTAGACACTGTTCCAAAAACCGAGTAGAATCGATGATATTTATGATGTTCAGCATCTTGCCTCGTTAATTTGACTAATACTACTACACCACACCACATTACTGTTCTTATAATTTCTCTTCATTTCTGTTGCCAATAAGAGTTTCTCAGCCACACCATTTCCTAGTTTGGAATGATATGTGAGATATGTCAGACCAGGCTGCGTGACGCTGTTACAGTCATTTGAGATCAGAACCTAAGGTTTAAAGTGGATTCCGAACTACTGCAAACACACATGACACAGCTGGCACTCGAACCCAAAACCTGTGGCACCGAGCGGAGAGTGCTAGGCGCTCGGTTATTCAGGACCCCGTTAATCGAACTACTTTGTGGGAGTTTCCCGGGTTTTCTACCATATGATACGCAAATGCTGGGGTTTGTCCTCTAAAGTCCTCCCGGAAAGTACTGCCCTCCTTCTTCTGCGTCAGGGTTCCAAGTCAGACTTCTACCTATGCGTGCACCATCACAACAGAAGCTTCCCCCTCTCCTTCCATGAGAGAACACATGGGTTCTTAGATTGTGACTAAATGTTGCTGTCTACCAAGTGGGGTAAAAAAAAAAAGCCATGATAGGAATTTAAAAAACAGCATTAAAAGGTTTATGAATAATTTTAAACATCTATATTATATGAATATCATAAATCGTTTACTTGACATTTTTTATTAGCTAAACAAATTTAAGATTTCTTTTTTAATTGTACGATTTTTATAGAAGGAACTTGAAAGTTCGTTATTAAAATCTTGCTGTCATATGTTCCCTGAAAATCTCTAAAATAATAGGTCAAAACAGAAATATTATTAAAGCTCATAAGATGTAAAAAGGAAAGAGTATTTCCGAATGTGAAGACTTTCAAAAGAGGGGGATATATGACAGAAGTTGAATCGTTTAAAGGAAAACAAATGTTAAGTTAAAATGAAATATAATTTAATGGATACCTTTTGTTTTATTTTTGTCTTGTTTTCTAGTACAATGGAAATATGTTACTTCTAAGCAGATTTTAAATGCAGAAATAAAATTAAAAAACTACACATTTTTTTTCGCATTTGTGAAGCGTTATTTTTTAAAAGAAAAAGTCTGAACATGAAATTAAAATACGGTTCACCTTTTGAAATCAAATCGATTGATTAAAAGGAAAATTGTTTTTAATAAACAGTCTTTTATTGATTCTAAAGTTTTTTTAATTAAGTTTTTCCAAAAAAAAGAGTTTTCTGTATCTTCAAAGTTTTAAGACTGTAAGTGCAGATCACAAAATATAATACATGTCTTTTTTCACAGCCATTCCGCTAGGGACAAAAATTTGTACGCAAAAGAATTTTGAGAGGATGAAATTTTATTTAATTTTCCACTATCTTCCTGTTTTGAATTTAAAAAGATTTTATACGTGAGACTTTTTTTCTTTTTTAATGAAATACTCAGTCTAGTTGAAAAATTATTATTTCTTTTCCAAACTCCAGTAAATCTTTTTTCTTATTTTTAATACTAACTTACACTGAATATAATAATAATCTTGGAAATAGCCTTTAAGGCAAAATACATAGTTTTCCAGTACTTCTGTATATTTTTTAAATAACTATACATTAATGTGGAAGGAATAGATTGCTTAGTTATTATTCTATTTTTTACTAGTATTAGAAATTACTTCGTTCGTAAGATGATTTATATTTTTTTGTAACTTTTGTGAAATTTATTTAAAAAAAGAACTTATCATGCAACTTATCTTAACTTATTAAAACTTATCATGCAACCTGTATTATTTCTCGTTTTTCATTTTGATTTTGAAATATAATTTCTGAATAATTTTTCGATTTATAAATTTGAAAATGAAATTTTATTTTTCTATGTTTTTACAATATTATACATTTTATTTAAAATTTAAAAGTCCTTTGAAGATGCAATATGAGTTTTGCAAATTGTATGTATGTATAAACTGTTGCACGATAATGCTGAAAAATTTGATGTCCTGTGGGGATGCAGGAAATTGTAAGCTATTGCAAAATGGAATATGTAGTAATTCTTAAAATATATTGCTTGCAGTATATTTTAATACTGGAAGCATCCCTTAATTATATACATCGCATATTATCACATATTATCTCAATTTATTATCCTTTCTCTTCAAATATATATTAATTCCTAAAAGATATCTCCTCCTGTCAATTCTATATGTGTTTACAATTAAATTAATAACTCAAATTCTAATAAAAACAAAACATATTATTAAAAAATAATAAAAATGTTAGCCCCTTAAAAATTACAATATATTTTTATTTTTATTTACAATTATTGATTTTTTTATTCTAGATTTTTACTTTTATATTTTTCTACGATTTCACCTTCATTAGAAAAAGACTAATGGAAAATATTGTATTCCAGAACAACGACATTTTCTACATACTCAATGCAAAGACATTGTTCTTTCTCTTTTTAGATACCTTCTGAATAAATACTTTTCTGAAGTAGTTTATTCCAGAAAAAAGGTTACAGAAAATAAAACTCGACCTCTTTGTCTTCCGTCGCTATGGAGACATAAGATTTAAATGTGTATTCAAGGATTTCCTCAATTCATTCAATCTCACTTTAGCTTCTTTTCACATTTTTTTTTTCACTAAATGATAGAATTTTATTCGATCTCTATCATGTACAGATTGAGAAAAAATGTGTGTATGTATACGTCTAAGACTCTATTTCTGACGATATGGAGCCCTATTTCACTGGGATTTGACAGATTTTGAGAAGGATAAAAAAAGCAATTTCATTATTTGGAGAGGGCACGGCATATGCTCGGGAGGACCATAAAATAAGTCTTGGTGAAATTTGACACAAGCGATTTCTTTACTCTGAGGGAAACACAGCGAACATTGGTTAGAAAAATTACTCAAAATAAGAGATCAGCTTTCTATTTTACAAAAAAAACTCGTGATAGTTGCGATAAATCGAGCACGACATTTCTAGAAATCAAAATTAAAGCATATGTAATTGTAATATATATAAATAGATTTCAAAGATAATAGTAACTAAGAACTTATCATTTTTTTAATTAAATATAAGGTTAAAAGATTTTAGAAATTAATCTTTATTTATTGCTGTCAGATATGGTCTGCATTGAAGGAATTTATGGAATTTTGATATGAATATTTTTTTCTTATTTAGTTTAAATTCATTAATAAGAGCCTCAATGAAAACAGTAAAAATACCCTACATAATATTTTAATGGAGCTATATATGGCCAACGTTTCATCATTTGAAAAGATTTATATCCTAATAAATTTTTTTAAAACAGAGCACTTATTTAATGGAATTTTAATATCACAATATCTATGTATGAAGAAAAATATTTTATCTTTCAAATGCTATGTTGTTTTCATAAAGTACTATAACATTAAGTACAGATACTGTATACAGGTAGAGTAAAATTATGCTGATAATTTTAATGAATAATAAATCAGTTAAATGGGATATTAAATACCACATCATGTGCTATTACAGTTTTTATTATTACCTACTTTAATTAATTGCTTTTCATAATTTATTCATTATTATAATTTTATTTTGTAAGGGGAGCTACTGAGAACAAAGTTATTGTAAATGGAATTTTTGAAGATTCTGTATTACTAGAATGCATCAAGCCTCCAATACATCAGAAGAATAGTAGATTTTCAAGTACCACATTTCGGGAACCGCAAAATGGAAGAGTTGAGGGTAATTGAAGGACTCTTAATTCACAATCACCTTCAAGTCTATTCATTTTCAAAGAATGGTGGAAATCCTAATAAATTATTTAAAAAAGAACATTGATTTTGTCGCATTTTAATATTAAGCCATATATAGAGAAAGAATCATTAGAAAAGATCAGAAAGAGACTAAGTCGGAGATATTGTATTGCAGAATAACGAAATTTTCTATATATTCAATGCAAAAACTTGGTCCTTTCTCTTCTGGAATACATACTGAATAAATACTTTTCTGAAATAGTTTATCCAAGAAAAAAAGGTTACAGAAAATAAAAACTCGACTTCTTTGTCTTCCGTCGCTATGGAGACGAAAGTTTTAAATGTGTAGTCAAGGATTTCCTCAATTCATTCAATCGCACTTTCGCTTCTTTTTTAATCTTCCCTTTTTCACTTTATTTATTACTAAACGATAGAATTTTATTCGTTCTCTATCATGTACAGATTGATAAAAATGTATGTATGCATACCTCTGAGACTCTCTTTCTGAGGATATGGAGTTTTTATTTCAGTAGAATTTGACAGATTTTGAGAAGGATAAAAAAAAATACAATTTCATTATTCGGAGAGTGCCCAGCAGATGCTAGGGAGGATCATAAAATAAATTCTGGTGAAATTTAAGACAAGAGATTTCTTTTCCCTAGGGAAAACACAACGAACATCGGTTTAAAAATTCTGACAAGACGATATCAACTCTCTATTTTACAAAAAGGTAACTCGTGAAAGTTGGGATAAATCGAACTGTACATTGTTAGAATACTAAATTAAGGTACATGTAATTGTAAAAGATATGAATACATTTTAAAGATAACAATAACTAAAAACTTTATCAATTGTGGCGCTCAACGTAAAATTAAAATATTCCAGGAATTAATTTTTATTTATTGCTATCACATATGATCTGCTCTGTAAATTTTGATTTTTTATTTTGGTTAAACTAATTAAGAAAAATATCAACAAAATACTGATGTAATATTTTAATGGCAATATATTTTCATGATATTAAGCTCAATATTTCAACATTTGAAAAAATGGAAATCCTAATATATTCTTTTTAAAACAGAACATTTATTTGGTGGAATTTAATATCAGGATATGTATATATTAAGATAAATATTTTAATCTTTTAAATGGTATGATGTTTTTATAAAGAAGTATTATAATATTACGTACAGATACTGCTTACACATAGAGTAAAAATTATGCTGATATTTCTAATAAATAATAAATAAGTTAAATGGGATATTAAACACCTCATCTTGTGTTATTACAATTTTTCATTATTATTTACATGAATTGTTTTTTTTATTATTTATTCATTATTACATTCTTTTTGTAATGAAGAGCTACTGAGTAGAAAGTTATTGGAAATGGTATTGTTGCAGATTCTGTATTGTTAGAATGCATCAACCTTAATACATCAGAGGATTGACTTTCCACGAAGAATTTCATGTATAACATATCGAGAACTTCTAGTAAGAAAAGTTGAGGGAGTCTAATTCACAATCACTTTCAAGTCTATTCGTTTTCACGGAATTGGTTCTCAAGTACAGGGACACACGCCTTTTTACACAACACATAGAGTTCATCAGGTATTTGATTAAAAAATGATTTTATAAATACTGTTAATATGGAGTAATATTTTTAATGATGGAATTCTAATATATTCTTTTAAAAACCGAACATTCATTTGGTCACATTTTAATATCAATATATATAGAGAGAAAGAATCATTAGAAAAAAGACTAAGTCGGAAATTTTGTATTGCAGAATAACGAAATCTTCTACATACTCAATGCAAAAACATTGCTCTTTCCCTTCTGGAATTCCTACTAAATAAATACTTTTCTGAAATAGTTTATTGAAGAAAAAAAAAAGGTTACAGAAAATACACTCGACTTCAATGCCATCCGTCGCTATGGAAACGTACGATTTAAATGTGTAGTTAAGGATTTCCTGAATTCATTCAATCTCACTTTCTCTTCTTATTTTTTTTATACTGAATGGTAGAATTTTATTCGTTTCTCTGTCATGAGCAGATTGCTAAAAAATGTGTGCATGTGTAATTCTAAGACTCCCTTTCTGAGTATATGGAGTCTTATTTCACTGGGATTTGACAGATTTTGAGAGGGATAGAAAAAGCAATTTCATTATTTGGAGAGTGCAGGGCAGATGCTCGGGAGGATCATACAATAAGTCTTGGTGAAATCTAAGACAAAGAGATTTCTTTTCTCTGGGGGAAACACAGGAAACATTGGTTTAAAAAATCATGAAAAGAAGATATCAAATCTCTGTTTTGAAAAAAAAAGGTAACTTGTGAAATTTGAGGTGAATCGAACAGTACATTGTTTGAATAATAGATTAAGCATAATTAATTGTCATATATGTAAATAAATTTCAATGATAATGGTAGTTAAAATTTAACAGTAGTAGTTCCATTAAAAATAAGGTTATAAGAATCTAGGAATTAATCTTTATTTATTGCTGTTAGATATGGTCTACAGGGTAAGAATTTAATGAATTTTAACATGAATATTTTGGTTAAATTAATTAAGAAAAGCATAAACAAAAATAGCAAAAATATTCAATGTAATATTTTAATGGAAATGTACATGATCAACATTTATCCATTTGAAGCTATGGATATCCTTGTATACCCTTTTGAAAACTATATCCTTGTATATCCTTTTAAATTGATTTGGTGGCATTTTAATATGAGGATATATACGAGTATATATATAGAGAGAAAAATATTTTTTTTTTAAATCTATGTTATTTTTATAAAGAAGTAACTTAATACTACGTACTTATTTATTACTTAATGGTAAGGATCATTATAAGAAATAAATTAACGTTTATCAATATAATTATAAAAGGGAAATTATTATTCGTTGATGTATGAAACATTATCAGTTGTAAAAATTCAGAAAATATTATGGATTGAATAATAAAATATATATGATGTAAATATTACATGATTATGTTTAAGTTACTAAAATTACTTGTTTTATTCAAATAAAAAACTCTTTTTAAAATCAAGGCAATTTTTTAAAGACAAAATCTTTATGCCTTCAACAAATTTGTAAAGAAGAAATATTTTCTTTAAAATATATATATATTATTAACAATATGCTCAAATCGATAACATATTATAAATCTCTTTCGTTGTGAAATTTCATATGTATTTTACGCCTTACCTATGAAAAGAAAGTTTTTCTTTTATTTTTTTAATTTATAATTTAATATTAATCCTAAAGAAACATAAAAATTAAATCAACATTTTAGAATTTTTATAAAAAAAGTTTGTACGTTAATTTTCTCTTTTTAAGTGTGATAATAAATTTATTTCCTCCTTCATTTTATCGCTATCAAAAGGCTCGACGAAGTGAAACAAATTGAATTTGCTGGATAAGAAATGAATTTTAATTAACCGCAATTTCTTTTCTGGCAAAACTTTCGCGTAATCGGATTAATGTCTCTGGCCCATAACTAAATAGGGGAGAGGTTCGAATTAAATCTGCTTTGTTGGAGTAATTAGGCTCTTCAGATTTGTTTCGAAAATGAAAGCACTTAATTTTATATGAAGAAAAGATATTTTTATTAGTAATTATATCCTTTTAAATTTTTATAGGGTTGTTATAATTTTTAATTAGATAAAGGTTTCCTTAAAAATTGAGTTTAAAGTTTTATTGTGCACATTATAATTAAACTTGATATTTTAACTATAAAATAGTGTTAAAGTTCTTTTAAAATTTGATGTTTCATTCTAATAGGCGTAAACTTTCTCATAGCAAGTATTTGCAAAAATATTTTTTAAAGCTTTAATATTAGTAAATGAAAGATTTTTACCTTAAAAAATTCCAATTTTGGAATTATTTTTTAAACTTCCCGTAACCCAAATTTATGAACATGATAGTTTTTTTTTTTCTTTAGGAACATCCAATTTTTATTATTTTCTCTTACGCCTATACGGTTTCAAGACCCATAACGGTTTCAAGAAGAGGGTCAATTTCAGGTTCATGGGAGCACTTTAAATTTTATTTACAATCATTAAATAATTTATATATATAGGACTCTGAGTTAATACAAAATTATTTACAAAAAAAAAAAAAAAAAAATGAAAAGTAAAGATTTATATCGGATTCACTATTGCAGTTAACTTCAAGGACAGATATTTTCACAGTTCTCGAATCAGAGACAAATTTAAACAAGTGGTCTGCGGCAAATCTTAATTATCACATAACGTGATACACAAAACCACAAGAGGTCACTTTGTAAACAGGCAGAGTCACAGAAAAGAAAAAAAAGAGAACTGTTCTTCTTTTCTGAAAACATCCCTTTAAGAAAATTCGTCAAGAGTGGGGGTCAGCTTCCCTCACCTCTCGTTGGAGTAGACATTTCTCAGTCCCTGGTCTATCACCATCACGATGCAACAACTCATGGTGTAGTCCATGTTCCACCTGTAATTGTTTCGAGATCTCACAGGCAATCGCTAATTTCAGGAGGTCTCATTATCTATGGCACTGCTTACCTTATATTATTGTGTCACATTTGAGTGATAGGTTTTTATTGTGTACTTCCTAAAAAATATACATTCCCTTCTCCTACGACTTAAATGCTACAGCGCTTCCCGTGAGAAAATTGCTACAACTTACATATTTTTGAATTTTGAATTAAAATTATTCTAGTTAAAAATAAAACTAAGTTGGGTAAAAAACATTGTTCGTTTGGAAAGCAATTTTAAACGTAGTTGGATACCTTCAAAATATTCAAGCCTTGCAGCATGTTATAATACATTTTAATTGAAACATTTGATGTAACAATTAATTAATTTTTGGGAAACAGAAAGTAGATTTTTTGTTATGCCCAGATCAAACACTAGAATTTATTTATTTCTGTTGGAAAACTTTTTCTTTTACCCTGTGTCAATTCTTCTGTTGATCAATGATTTTCCATCTTGAAGAGGGTTCGTGCCCATGCTACCTAACGATTCTTATTCTCAGGAGAGGTGATGAACAAACCCTCCAGATCCCATTTTCCTTTGATGAGAAAATCATCCTCTGGTGTGCTCTACTATTAAATGACATTTGTTTTCTGTCGTTAAAAGTTCTGACTTAAGATTGCGAAGGTCCGTTTCTCACAGTTTAAAATAATTGAGTGTGTAAACTGGAATTCGTGTGGCTTAAAGAAATTGAGTCGTGTTCATCTAAGAACTAGCGCGTTCTTAGATGTTACATGGGAACGACTTCTAAATTTAAAGGTATTTCTAATTTACATAAATATTTTAAAAAAATGTGATGCTTTTTAGAAAATGTTTTGAAATTACAGTTTTATGTAAAAGGTAAATATTTTAGATTAGATGTATAGAACAGTTTTTAAAATAAAATAATCTAAACGTTATTGAAAAGTTGTATCTCCTATCGAATAAATGTCAATAGATATTTCATTTCAAATTTCATGAATAACTATAATAAAATTTTAAAAATATATTTTTCAAGAACATTTATTCTTTCGACTTTATTTTTTATGAGAAATAGGCAGGTTAGCCAAAATTAATATGAATCTATTTAGATAAGTCTGTATGCTGGTCTAACAATCCGTTTGGTATGAAACTTGGTAGGAATTTTAATGTTTTGTAGAGAAGACTGCAAAAAGAGATACTGAGAAACAAACCGATAAGGGAAATATGAAGCTTTGTAAAGTTTAAAGAATTATAATGGACATACCACTTAGTTAAAGTGAAGCTGAAACATTACCTTTTATTGGAGTTCATGCTCATTAACCCATTTTGGTCCGACTTGTTCCGCAGTGGAAAAGTAGGTATCTAACTTACAGGAGGGTCCATGTTCAAATTCACTGCAAGTATCTATTGCTGTCGATTCTTTCAGAAACTAGAAGTCTTGATGGCGATTGTGGTAACGTACGTAACATAAAGATCTTTGAAACCATAAAGATCTTTCAGAAACGAGAACTAAAAAAATTAATGGGAATATGAGAAGCAAAAATAGGATGATTTCCAGACATGTTTAAATTTTCACAGACATGTCTTTTAAATTGTGGAAGCTCACGAACTCAGCAAGGTAGGTCTTAACTTTGTTATAATCTCACAAAATTTCATTAACATAAATTTCAAAACCTTGAACCAAGGTGTCTCTTTTTTATGAATAATCCTCCTAAATTTCCCTGCATTACATAGACAGATCGTAATGACTGTGAGAAATGTTAGTTTAATAATGCCAACTTTGTTGAGTGGAAGGAATATGTATGTGGATAATATGATTCAATAAAATAAAAACGGAATTCTGGGACCAAACGTATTTCATTGTTTTAACAAGAATGAAATATTTCTTTTAATTAAAAAAAAAAATTATGTTATTAAATTCGATTTTAAACATCAAAGAGATTGATACATTTTTCACCATTTTTTTTAAATTTCATCTGCAAACTCATATTTTTCTTTTTCCAAATTTTCAATATTTTGATGTATACTACTTGATATTTTTAGTATATTTAAATACGATAATGTATCAAGCATTGTTATCTGCCAATATATTTAAATTTTCCGTTCAGTTTGTAGTTCCGTTCAATAACAAAATTAAAAAATAAATAAATAAAACGATATCTATATTTATTTTTCGATTCCCATTTCATTTCAACTTCTAACCAAATAGCAGAAAAATGTTTCAAAATACAGATATAAGCAAATAAAACAGTTCAAAATTTTCATTTTATCACATAAATGTTTATTTAACCTTAAATAAAAATATTCCTACAAAGCGCGTGTTTTAACTTTTGTTTCTTGAAGATACCGCGGGGTATCGCTTTCTGTTTACCCTCGGTCAATTTACTTTCTCGGTTCAAAGGAGGAGTCCATGGCCTCTCCAGGCCATGGACTCCACGCATGGACTTATTCGCATTTCCTTATCATAGAACCTTGAAAAACAAATAAAGCATTTTGTATAATGTTTCGATCGCATGGACAATAATTGTTTGAATAAAAGTATTGGAATAAATAAATTTTTTATCAGAAATTGGCTTTCTTGACAAAAAAAAAAATCAAACATTCTTCCTTAAAGTCTCTACATTTTAATCACCATTTTTGTCCACCTATTTTATATAAAATTTTATAATGCACCTTGTCTAGAATAAATACTATAATTCACAGATTTCCCTTATATTAATAGTCTAGAATAATCTTCATATTTCCATAGCTTTATGCATTCTGTTGATATGAGTATGAAGAGCGCGTTCTAATATATTTTCGTGAGCTTGTTTTTATGAAAAGAAAACACTTATACTAGCATTTAGACTAGCATTTAATAAATCCAGAAGAACCATTCTTACAAATTCTGAGCATGCTGTAGATTATACATGATATATGCATAACATCGTGTCTTCTTGGGAAAAATAGTCTTTGAAATTTCCATGATGATATCGTACAAAGCATATTCTGGTTTCGCTATTAAGATTATTATCACTCTTTTAATCTGAGTAATAGAAGAATTTAAATTTCTCAATAAATATCCCAATAAGTCTTTGTGTTAATAACGGAATTCTCATTCTAAGTCTCATTCTGATCTTCTTCAGAGATTGTAATTTTATTTATATTAGGGATGTACGATTTCGATGGATTTTATACATTACAAGTGGCACGTATCTTCTTTGTGAGGAATACGTCGCTTTATTTCGGGTGATATATAGTATTTTAAAATATTTTTTTTTATTACGGATTTATCGTTGCTTTTATTATTCCAATAGTAACAATTGAAAAAAATATCTATAGTAATTAGTTAAAAAAAGGCAGCACTAATTTTTGATAAAAATAATTTACTTTTCGATATTTTACTAAAATAATAAGTGTCCATGCAATTGTTCACGTTCCGAAACATTCCGTTCTGTTGAGTTACAATACTTTCTATATAATATTATAATTTGTTTCATTTCGTCCCGGATAAATGTTTTTCTTCTTCATCCATTACGTCTTTGTTTGATGAATGAACCCGGAGATCATTCCGTTCCCGCTTGACCAAAAGTCAATATTCCCGAGGGATGTTGAGTGGACATTTAGACCTTCAGTATCTGTAATGAGAAAATCAGTAAAAAACGGCAATCCCCTTAAAGCCCTCGGTGATTTTGGTTCAGTGCGACATTTTTTAGAAGCTCAAGTTCTGGAATGAGAAAAATTTCCATTATCTGGGAAGATTTGTTTTCGTAATTGGATATTTCTCGCAATTATAAACGTGGATTACATCTGGGAACTTGTGTAAGTCGACGAATCTAAATCATTAAAGTAAAGGAAACCCCTATATTAATGATACTATGTTAATAAAAAAATAAATTAAAAAAAAATATTATACAATATGAAATACTTTCAATTATGGTGATCAAAAGAATTATTTTTACTTTTCTTTTTATTTAGATTTTGTTAATTATTACTTTTTTTTAATTATCTATTGAGTATATTTTATGTAATCTAAACTTCAGTGTGGATTGTTGTTGAGTTCAGTGTGGACTAATAGAACAGAATCGTCGCTCAATGGCAACGCGCACAACTGGTGAGCTTTGAGCTGAAGATTAAATTTGCAGAGACTGTTTCAAAAAAACGAGTTGACTCGTTGGTGTTTGTGATGGTCAGAATTTTGCCTTGTTAATCGGATTACTATTATTACACGACGCCACATCTGTGCATACTGCTGAGTTGCCTCTATACAGTTTGGGAATGATATTGGTAAGAAGACTGACTGGACTCCGTGACGCTGTTACAATCATATGAAACCGGGACCTACGGCCTAAAGTGGATTCAGAACCATTACAAACACTCATGGCACCGCCGGGAATCGAACACAAAACCTTTAGCACCAAGCGCCAGAGTTCTAGACAATCGGTCATTCAGACCCCGTTAATCGGACTACCTGATGTGAGTTTTCCGGGTTTTCTCCCATATGAGGGTTAGTTCCTCCAAAAGTCCTCCCTGAATGCACTGACCTCCTTCTTTTATGTCAGGAGTTAAGTCAGATTTCTACCTATGGTGCTCCATCAAAAAAAAAAAAAAAAAAGTTGCCTCTTCCTTTCCCTCCTTCCATGAGACCACTTGGGTTCTTGGACTTGGTCTAAATGTTGCTGTGTACCAAGTGGGATAAGAAAAAAGAAACATGGAAGCAATATAAAAAGCATTAAAAGATTTATGAATAATTGAAAATATTTATATTATATGAATATCATAAATCGTATATTTGAGAAATTTAAGTAGCTAAACAAATTTTAGATTTTTATTTTAAATGTACTATAGAAGGAACTTCAAAGTTCTCTACTAAATTCCTAATGTCAGGTGTTCTCTGAAAATCCCTGAAATAATGGGGAAAGGTTTAATCAAGAAACTTTTACTTCCATTTTTTTTTCTTTCTTCTTCATTGGGCAACAGCCCAACGGTGGACAAGTTCGAAAGCCTGCTACCACATTCCGAGACTGCAGTTGTGTTTCTTTTTACAGCGTAAGGTTGCCAACCGTACCTTTTATTATGTTACATTTTTTAGCGGCTCCTTGGTCCACCATGGGGATTTTGTGCTAATGAAGAAGATCTTATGGAATTAAATGCGTAAACATAACTAACTCCCTGGAACTATAGTCCGTGTTGGACCATAGCCATCTGTCTACTTGCAGATTCCTAAACATGAGTTAATTAATTTTTACTGGATAGGGTTATCAGCCCTATGCTCTACAGTCATATTAGACCTGGAACAACCGTTTAAAGTGGATTACGAACCACTACAAGCATCCATGGCACTGTCGAAAATCAAACCAGTCACATGTGGCTCAGAGATCCAGAGCGCTATTTTACTTCTATTAACACTTCAAAATTACGGAAAAAAGGATATCAAAGATCATAAAAGGAAAGATTATTGTTGAGGAAAAGAATGTAAAGCCTTTCACAGCTGGAGGATGAATAAAAGAAGTTGTGGTGTTTAAAGGAGGGAAAAAAAGAGTTAAAATTGAATAGAATTTAATTAATATCTTTTGTTTCATTTCTCTAATACAATGTAACTATGTGACTACTATGAAAAAAAAATATATATATAAATGTCAATTTTTATTTATTTTGAATTTGTTAAATGTTTTTATGTAAAAGAAAAAATCTGCACGTGAAATTAAAATCAGAATCACCTTTTTGAAATCAAATCTATTGATCAAAAGAAAAACAATTTTTTAATATACAGTCCGTTTTATTGATTCTTATTAATTAAATTTTGTAAAGAGTTTTCTGTATCTTCAAAGTTTTAAGACTGTAAGTGCTGTTCACAAAATATAATGCATGTCTTTTTCTCACAGCCATTCCCTAGGGACAAAAATTTGTATGTAAAAGAATCTTGAGAGGATGAAATTTTTTAATTTTACACTATCTTCCTGTTTTGAATTCAAAAAAAGATTATATACATTACTTTTTTCTGTTTTAAATAAAGTACTCAGTCTAGTTGAAAAATCCTATTACTTTTACAAACTCCAATGAATCTTTTTCTTTCTTTTTAATACAAACTTCAACTGAAAAAATAATAATATTCTTCGAAATAGCCTTTAAGGTAAAATGCATACTAGTTTTCCAGTACTTCTGTATATTTTTGAAACAAATATATATTGATATTAAAGGGAATAGATTGTTTAGTTTTTATTTTCTTTCTACTAGCATTAAAAACACTACATTGGGAAGATAATTTTATATTTTTGTAACTTTTGTGAAATAGATTTAAAAAACCCAACTTTATAATACAGCTTGTGGTATTTCTCATTTTTCATTTTGATTTTCCAATTATAATTTCTGAATAATGTTTCGATTTGTGAATTTGAAAACAAAATTTTTTTTTCTTCTATGTTTTTTCACAATATTATATTTTATTTAATGTATAGTATGTATAGATAAACAGTTGTGTGATAATGCTGTAATAATACGATGTCTTATAGAGATACATGAATTAGTAAAATATTGCAAAATGAAATATGTAGAAAAGCTTAAAATAAATTGCTTTGCACTATATTTTAATACTGCCAGCAAGTATCTTCCTTAAATACAGCAAATGTGTTGTAATAGTTCTTTGCAGTATATTTTGATGCTGGAAGCATCCATAATATTTATGCTAAAGTATAGCATAAAGATTAATTTATAGTTAAAATCTTACATACAATAACCAGTGGAACAATGGTCCAGTGAAATACATATGCCAGGTTTATAATTCGTTGTTATGGTATTTATTTATTTTTATTAATGTTACTTGAAAGCCACTCAGTAAAAGACTGTATCAAATATCTTTTTTCATATTTAATAATAATTATACACTTTATGATTTCGAAATTGATATCATAATAAAATAAGAAGAGCAGAAATAGATAAAAAATACGGATGATTAATATTATGTTGAGTGATTCTTTGAGAAGTGTATAAAACAAACAGCATCTGCAATTCAGTAAACGTAATTTGCTAGTTTGCAAACTCAGTTTGCAATACGTTTCAGACGAAAACGATAAGTATGAACAATGCTCGTAGTTGAAAATAGTTAAATAAAGAAATAACAACCTTCAACCAAGTCCCTGAGTACCACAGGCTGAGTTATCAACTTATTCTTCGTTTGGAACTTCTTTGTAGTTGACACCAGAAATTACAATTGTTACTTCTACCACTAGTCCATTCTTGTAGTTTACATAGCCACCATCAAGAAAATTAATGCTGATTTATTCGTTAAAGTTTCAATTTCCTTCACAGTATGATTTAATTTGCTTTTAATATTATTTAATATTTTCCACATTACGAATTTTGATTAAGTACTAGATGGATGATTTTCAGCTATAAGAACAGAATAGTTGTATATATAGAATGATGCTACGCGCAACAACAGATGGTGAAAAACAATGTTAATTGGGTTGTACATAAGATTTTAGTTTAAATTTCGTTATCTTTTATTCATTTTTTTAGAAGATTATTATTTTTACTTGTCTTTATAAAAGTTTAACGCATAAATGTAATTTTTATAACTTGATTACGTAGGGGTATATTTACCCCACAGGTAACAGGTACGTCCTTATCCGCACCCATTCTATTTTTTTTTTTACCCATGTACTTTGTTTTGTCATTATTTACATTTTTAAGGCATTTGATAAAGATGAACAATATTTTGGTTGAACAGTATCCCATGAAAGGTTAACTTTAATATTATTTAGTCAACAATTAATTTTTCAATATATTTCGTGCATTTTGAATCAATTTCATACAGTTAAATTTTTCATAGACAAAACTGAAATAGCGTACTGAAAGTCCAACAGACAGTTTTCCGATATTTTTGAAATTTGTTAGGAGAGCTGTAACTGTAATTAAAAAACATGTGTGAATATAACAACAGTCTTGAAATATGAACGCAAAAATATTTATTACAAGATCTAGCAAAACTGCAGACTGGAAGAATTCTCGAGTTAATTTAGAGTATTTTAATCATTTTAGTTAAAATTTAACATATTTTGACAAAATTTTTGCTTAAAAGTGTGAAACTCACAGAATATGTGGTAGTAATTTTCTATTTAGAGAATTTTTCTATGGATATTTTGAGAAAATATTTATATAAATCTTTCCGAAAACCTCTGACTAAATTAATAATAACTATAAATTCAAAATTGTTATACCCATGTCGGTTTATCTTATAGATGTCTTAGCTATAATTATTTTCACTGTAAGCATCTTTTACATTAAGACCAATAAAACACATAAAATTTATTATATCAATTTATTATCTTTTCTCTTATATATATATAACCATTCTATACGTGTTTATAATTGAATTTAAAAATATTAACTACTCAAATTCTAATAAAAATAAAACATGCTATCAAAATATAAAATGTTAGCTTCCTATAAAAATTGTAATATTTTTATTATATTATATAATATTTTTTATATATAAATATATATATTTCGTTTATATATTTTTATTTTTCTACGTGTCATTGTTTTCATTTGAAAAGATTACTGCTGAAATATTTTAATGCAGAATAATGGAATTTTCTATCTATTCAATGCAAAACATTGTCCTTTCTTTTTGGAATACCTACTGAATAAATACTTTTCTGAAATAGTTTATTAAGAAAAAAGGTTACAGAAAATAAAACCAACTTCTTTTGTCTTCTGTTCGCTATGGAGACGTACGATTTAAATGTGTAGTCAACGATTTCCTCAATTCATTCAATCTCACTTTCGTTTCTTTTTTTTCTTTTTTTTTTTTTATACTAAACGATAGAATTTTATTCGTTCTATATCATGTACAGATTGATAAAAAATGTATGTATGCATACCTCTAAGACTCTTTCTGAGGATAGGGAGTCTTATTTCACTGGGATTTGACAGATTTTGAGAAGGATAAAAAAAAAGCAATTTCAACATTTGAGAGTGCATGGCAGATGCTCGGGAGGATCATAAAATAAAGTCTAGGTGAAATTTAAGACAAGAGATTTCTTTTCCTAGGGAAACACAGGGAACCATTTGTTTAAAAATCCTGAAAAAAGAAGATATCAGCTCTCTATTTTACAAAAAGATAACTCGTGAAAGTTGGGATAAACAAAACAGTGATATTGTTAGAATCCTAAATTAAAGCATATTTAATTGTAATATATATATGAATGAATGATTTCCAAAGTAAAACAGTAATTAAACTTATCATTTATTTAACATAAGGATGAAATATTTACAGAATTTTTGATATGATTTTTATTTTTTAATGTTATCAGGTGTGGTCTGAGCTGTAGCAATTTAGTGAATTTTGAAATATGATTCAACATTTATTTTTATATTGGTTAAAATTAATTAAAAGAAAGCATTTTTAGTGCAATTTTAAACGAAAATATAAAAAATATTTTACTATACAGGGTCAACATTTTTTATACTATAATATTGTACAGATACTGGAGGTAGAGTAAAATATTTTTGATGAATAAATTTTAAATTTTAAATCATGTGTTATTACATCTTGATTGAATGATGGCTTGATTTAATAACGTTGTCTTGATTTATCAAGATTTATATATATTGAAAAGCATCGTGAGATAGAAAATAATTACCGAAAATATGCCTTTTAATTTTTTTAAATATTTCATGGTTAACATTTCACCATTTGAAAGACGGATAAATTTAAAACAGAACAATGATATTTTAATATCAGGATATGTATATATAAAGAGAAATATTTTATCTTTTAAATCATGTTGTTTTCATAAAGTACTATAATATTACGTACAGATTTACTGTATATCATGGTTAAAATTACACTGACACATTTAATGAATAATAAATCAATTAAATGGGATAATAAACATCATCATTTTATGTTATCACAATTTTTATGATTACTTACGTTAATTAATTGCTTTTCATTATTTATTCATTATTAAATTTTATTTTGTAATGAAAATCTACTATGTACACAAAGTTATTGTAAATGGAATTGTTGCAGATTCTGTATTACTAGAACTGCATCAAGACTAATACAGCAGAAGAAGAATTTTCCACGAAAATTTTCCTGTACCACATTTGAGAACTTCTAATCATTAAAGTTGAATATAATCGTGACAGTATTATTCAAATCAGCCATCAAATCGTTTATTCGTTTTCAAGGAATTGGTTCTCAAGTACAGGAACACAGGTGTTTTTACACAACACAGTTTGAGTTCATCAGTATTTTATAAATACTGTTAATATGGTATACTATTTCATTGTGGAAATCCTAATACATTCTTTTTAAAAAACCCAACATTGATTTGTTGACATTTTAATATCTAGTTTTATATAGAGAAAGAATCATTAGAAAAAGACTAAGTCGAACATATTATACTGGAAAATAACAAAATTTTCTTACATATTCAATGTAAAACATTGTCCTTTCTTTTCTGGAATACCTACTGAATAAATACTTTTCTGAAATAATTTATTCAAGAAAAAAGGTTAAGAAAATAAAAACTCGACTTTTTGTCTTCCGTTGCTATGGAGACGTAAGATTTAAATTTGTAGTCAAGATTTCCTCAATTCATTCAATCTCAATTTCGCTTCTTTTCATTTTCTTATAGTAAATGATAGAATTTTATTCTTTCTCTATCATGTACAGATTGATAAAAATGTATGTATGTATACCTCTAAGACTCTCTTCCTGAGGATATGGAGTCTTATTTCACTGGGATTTGACAGATTTTGAGAAGCATAAAAAAAGCAATTTCATTATTTGGAGAGTGCACGGCATATGCTTGGGAGGATCATAAAAATAAGTCCTGGTGAAATTTATAACAAGAGATTTCTTTTCTCTGGGGAAACACAGGGAACATTGGTTTAAAAATCCTGAAAAGAAGATATCAAATCTCTATTTTACAAAAAGGTAACTCATGAAAGTTGGGATAAACCGAACAGGATATTGTTAGAATCCTAAATTAAGGTATTCTAATAATTAAACGTTATATCTCAAATATAACAGTAGCTAAAAACTTATCATTTTTTGTATTAAACATACGGTTAAAAGGTTCTAGGAATTAATCTTTATTTAATGATGTCAGGTATGTCTACGCTGACGGGATTTAGTTAATTTTGATATGAATACTTATTTTATTTTGGTTAAATTAATTAAAAAGCATCAATGAAAACATCAAAAATACTCAATTTAATATTTTAATGGAAATATATATGAAAAAATATGAATTCGACATTTCTCTATTTGAAATTGAAATTGTAATAAATTCTTTTTAAAACTATTATTTGCAATCGCATGATTCCGAAAAGAAATAATAGTATATATATATATATGGCTATAATGTATAATTATATATATTTTAAATTTTAAACATTTTGTGCTAAATATTTTTATAATTAAATGTTAATACTTTATTTGCTTATAAATAAGCTAGGGTTCAATACCGGATCCGGGATACCGAAACAATTTTGAGCAATTCTTATCACACATTTTTATATACCGGAATTCACAAGTTTAAATACCATTTTTCATAAATCACATATTATATCGAATTCTTATTTGTGAAATTCTTATTCTTGTTTGTGAATTCTTATCTAAAAGACAGAAATTCTTATCTGTGAAAACAAGGTATAGTTGTGAAGAAAGTGTGTAATATTTCGATATTTTATAAATTAATAAAATTAAACATTGTATTAGCATATCATACTTTAGAGTTCAAAATATTTTCAGATTTATTAGATATATACCTTTAAAAAATATTAATAATGAATAAGAATAACTTTAAAGAACACAAAAAATCATTTTTAATATTTTTTTTTGGTATTATTTATATGATGAAAAGAATATGGTGGCAAAATGTAAAAAAATGTTCAAGAGTTATTAAAGTGAATGGAGGAAGTGCAAGCCGGAATCCATACACATTTAAAAACGAAGCACAATACAAATTTGTTAAAGAGGAAAGAATCTAATTGCGATGAAGATAACTAAAAAAATTTAAACAAACCAAAATACAATACAGAAATCAACTATATCCAAAACAATCCGACGAGAAATAGATTTATTTGAAGATGAGGGAAGGAGGTAAATTCCTTCAATCGCGCATTGCTAACAGTACCACCCACTAGCGTAAATGCTTTATTGGTACTTTTTCAATACTAAACGATAGAATTTTTTGTTCAAAATAACGTTCAGGCTTAATGATAGTAAAAATTGATGCATTTTAAGATCACATTTCAAAAATTTTTAATTTCAGACTGAATAGTGATATTTACATTTTTTTGTGATTTAAATAAATAAGATGTTCCTTTTTTTTTGTGATTCTTTATATACTGTTATAATTTATAAGTTACAAATCATAAAGTTAAAAGATTTTTGATATTTTCACTCACTAATAAAACTGACAAATAAAACAAAAAAAAAAAACACCTCTGTTTTCTTTCTTTTCTAAAAGTTCTACTACCGGTAGAAAAACCGGTATTCCGGTATTAAGAAAAAAATACCGAATACCGGTATTTTTTGGTCCGATATTGCAATCCCTACATATAAGTAATGTAAAATTATGTTGGTACTTTAAATGATTAATAAATCAGTTAAATGGGACATTAAGCACCTTATTACAATTTTATTAAACTTAAGAGCTACAGAGTGCAATCTTATTGGAAATTGTATTGCTGCAGATTCTAGAATGTATTACTAGAATGCATCAATCCCATTACAGCGCAAGATGGACTTTCCAAGAGAATTTTCTTGGATAACTAACAACATTTCGAGAAGTTCTAATCAGTGAAGTTGAATGTAGTAGATAGATCAATTTCCCAATCACCAGCAAGTCTCTTCAGATTTAGGCATTGGTTCTCGAAGCACATGAACACAAGTTTTTTTTTTATACACAAGCCATTTAGTTCATCAGGTATATATATATATACATATATATCAAAGAAATATTTTTCTCTTTTAAATGCTATGTTGTTTTTATAAAGAAGGTACTTAATACTAACGACAGATACTGTATACAGGCAGAGTAAAATTAAGCTAATACTTTTAATGAACAATAAATCAAATAAATGGAATATTAAACATCTCATCATGTGTAATCATATTACAATTTTATTTTGTACCGAAAGGTACTGAATACAAGGTTATTGTAAATGGAATTGTAGCAGATTCTGTGTTACCAGCATGCATCACGCCTTTTACAACAGAAGAGGGACTTTCACGAAAACTTTCAACGATATCTGTGCCTCATTTTCGAGAACTTCTAATCAGAAATTTTCAATGTGATTGAGGGTCTCTTAATTCACAATTACCATCAAGTCTATCCTTTTTAAAGGCATTGGCCATCACGCATAGAAACACAATTTATATATACACAAATTCGGGGTTATTAGAGAACTACTGAGTACAAGGTTATTGGAAATGGAATTGTAGCAAATTATGCGTTACCAAAATGCATCAAGCCTACTACAGCAGAATAGGTACTTTTCACTATGACTTTCAGAGATATCTGTACCACATTTTCGAGAACTTTAAATTTGAATTTAGTTGAGGGATTCTAATTGAAAATCTAAACCGAGTCTTTTCTATTTCAAGGCATTGGTTCTCAAGCACAAAAACACAAGTGTTTTACACAAGCCACACAGTCTTTTAGGTATTTCATAAATAACAAACTTTATAATTACTGTTAATATAGTTTTTTATACCATGAAGTCTATTCGTTTTAAAGACATTGGCTCTCAAGAAGAGGAACACTAGGTCAAAGCCATTATGTATATCAGGCATTTCATAAATAATAGATTTTATAAATACTACTAATATAGTTTGTAGAGAAGCAGGCTATGCAACTTGACTGCATGTAGGTGGGGTAGTGCTGAGACTGGAGAAACACGTTGGAGAACTCACAATTTTATTTATACACACATAAATACCACATACATAAAATTAACGACAGATAATATTTAACACATTTAAAGACAGATAATTATAAATTCGTGGAAGGATTCCCCTTTTTATCCCGAATACTTTCTCTCTGGGGGAGAGTTTGTAGTTCAACAAATACGGTCGGGTGGTCTAAATATATTTGCTCTTGGGATAAGATAAACTAAACGTTTCGCAACGGGTGCGCAGGTTGAGTTGTACTTACTCTCAGGTGAGACTCTGAAGCCTACTGATCCTTTCTCCTGAAAGACACAGTGGCGCTCTTGCAGTGCATTGGAGGAAGCACGTTTGCAAGTTTATTTTATAAATAAAATTGATTCGAAAATTGTTTTATAAGATTCTGAACTCAAACTAGAAATATTTCTGAAATATAATCTACATTTGTAAGAAAATATAAAATTCAAGATACTTAAATTTAATACTTAATTGAAAGATTACTCACTTGATAGTCATTATAAGAAATAGATGAATATTTAGCAATCTAATTGTTAAAGAGAAATGATTATTCGCTGATGTCTGCACATTATGAGCTATTGAAAATTCTGAAAATAAGAAAGTAATTATAGATTGAATAATGAAATATTGTGGTGGTGTTATACCACTTTAAACCCTTAAATACTCAATAACTGGTACCTGAAAAGAACACATTAAACCTTCTACCTAACACACATTAACCCTGAAGAATTCCGCAATAACCCATTTAAAAGAAATATACGTAGAAATCCGCAATAACCCATACCGCATACAAACCTGCAGGTTCGAATGTCTTCATAGACTTATACAAATTGGAAAAGGAAACACACATAAATGAAATAAATCAAAAGCAAATTTAATGATTTTAAATGTAAATAAAAATGTTTTTATTAATACCTGCATTTTAAATAGTTTGAATTAGTCATGTTATATTAGCACAGGGGAATTTTAATAGCATTGCTCATATATAATCTGTATACAATCTAGATAATAACAAGTAATAATAAAAATTGTTCTACCTAGCACTATTATTACTAGTATATATTATCACCCTACTTAGCAGTCCCAGTATAAAAATTATCCTACCTATTAGTGTCCCTACATCACATCATAATACAGGTATAGTGATCTCCAACCCCAAACATATTCTTTGTGAACATGGAACTGCTGGTAAAGTAAGGATTTTTATAAAAAATTTGTTCATGGAAAAATGTATTAAACTTAGGAGAATCTGATTCAAGGGAAGCCGATCATCATCAAGTTAGATGGGTAGATTCTTTATGTATCAAAGCGGCAGTCAGGGAATTTTCTGTTAACTCACTGTGTATTTTCGGAGGCAAACATCTTCAGTGAATAGCGGACCACCGTTCCCGCATAGCAGAGAAATATAATATCCCTGGAACGCTGGACGATGTACAGCAGTCAGGGCCGCGTTCTGCTCAGACCACACGCCCTTCACTCATTATTCACTGGATTTCATCAGAGAATCCGCCACTGGGCATTTATAGGCCTTTCATTGGGGCTATTAAACACTTAATCAGGACGAAGATGCATTGGGGCACCGACACTTAATCAGGACGAAGATGCGGCAAATCCTTTTCTGTACAGATTTCTAAACATGCGTTTATCAACTTATCCGCCGCCAAAGGAATCTGTTTCCATTCGGCAAAGATACCCCAACCATAAATATTTGAGCACATATAATTAATATCACATGTAATAACATGATCATGCCCCCCTTACCAATTAAAACACCGCAAGGGATAACATTTTCAGTTGCAGTTGTGGCAAAAGACCTGCTTCCTCCGGAAACGGGTCATCCCTTTGAGCAGATCGGATTCGCATCCGGTATGGGATAATAACCATTGCATAAACCCTTCCGAGGGACATACATGCAATATACTATCTTTATACATGAATTATATAATAATTATAAACAATTTTACCTTAATATAAAAGATGTATTGAATAAATTTACTTCAATATAAAAATATATTGACATCCATATTGGCACGGCAAATATATATGATGTAATTATGGCATGATTACGTTTAATCTGCTAAAATTACTCATTTCATTAAAATAAAGAACCCTTTTAAATTCAAAGCAGTTTTTTGAAAGCCAAAATCTTCAAACCTTGAGCAAATTTGTTAAGAAAAAATATTTTCTTTTAAATATATATATTATAAGCAATATGCTAAAATAAAAAATAAAAAAAAACATATTATAAATAACTTTCAGTGTGGCAAAAGAGTTAACTTATAAAACTTGCAAAAACTAGTCAACTCGCTTTCCAACTTTGTCAACTTGCAAAAATAGTTAACTTTTTTTTACGTCACACAAAATGAAAGAAAGTTTTTCTTTTATTTTTAAATTTTATAATTTAATTTTGTCCTTAAAGAACATAAAAATTAAATTAACAGTTTAGAATTCTTATAAAAAAAAAAAAGGAAGGTCGTTAATTTTCTCCTATTAAGGGTGATAATAAATTTAGTTCCTCCTTCATTTTATCGCTATCAAAGGGTCTGACGAAGTGAAATAAATTGAATTTGCCGGATAAGAAATGATTTTTAATTAACCGCAATTTCTTTTTTTGCAAAACTTGGCGTAATCGGATTAATGTATCTGGCCCATAACTAAATGGGGAAAGGTTCAATCTGCTTTGTTGGAGTAATTAGGCTCTTCAGATTTGTTTCGAAAATGAAAGCAATTAATTTTATAGGAAGAAAAGATATTTTTATTAGTAATTATATCCCTTTAAATTTTTATAGGGTTGTTATAATTTTAATTAGATAAAGATTTTCTTCAAAAATCGTGTTTAAAGTTTTACTAAGCACATTCTAATTATACGTGATATTTTTAATTCAAATATAATGTGCTTAAGTTCATTTAGAATTTTATATTTTATATTAATAGATTAAACGTAAACTTTCCTCTTGCAAGTACTTGAGAAGATATTTTTAATATTTTTTGTTAAGTTTGAGACTTTCTACCTGAAAAATTCATAATATTATTATTTTTTACATCTCGTAACTCGATATTTATGAACACGATTGTTTTTAACCTCTTTAGGTACTCTTGTATATTTTTGAATTTTTAATTAAAATTATTCAGTTAAATTCAAAATGAAGTCTGGTGTTGAAATAGGGACAGCAAATTTTCTCCGTGGTGAAAATTAAAAACCTTTAGCATGTAATTAAGGATATTGTTTTTATTCTTGCTGCTAACATTGCTTTTTAGATAGCATAAAATTCTATAGTAAGATCACTATCCTAAAAAAAGATTTCTTTAGTAATCAAAAGGATTTCTTTTGTTTAGTTTAATAAAACCTATTACTTAGTTTGTTAAGTTTGTAAAAAAAAAAAAAAAATAGAAAAAAATTGGCATTTCTTGAATGTATAAGATATATTTATTTCTTATTTACGATTAATACCCAACATATTAATATTCTTCTTTTTGATTTATAGCATTTAATGCATTTTACATACATTACAGTTAAAATGAAACTAAGGTCTGGTGTTGAAATAGTGTCAGCAGAAATAGTAGATAAAAACAATGAAATAATGACTTTTACAAAGAGCACATTAAAAATAAGTCGTAGATAAACAATAAGAAAACAAAATATCGCTCGCTGTCTTTAATCCAGAATTTCGTTTTGAGAAATTACTTACAAACTAATGTTAAAATCACTATAATTTTGCTTTTAAATATCATGGATAAAAACAACGAAGAATTTAAAAGAATAAAACAAATTACAAAAATTTGGGGAAGTTAATTTATTCAACCTTTAAATATTCAAATCGTGCAGCATGTTATAATACTTTTTAAGTGAAACGTTTGATGTAAAAATTAATTCATGTTTAGGAACCAGAAAGTACAATTTTCGTTAAGCCATGATCAAACACTAGAATTGGTTTTGTTCTGTCGAAAACTTTTTTCTCTTTCGCTCTGTCACTTCTTCTGTTGATCAATGATCTTCCATCCTGAAGAGGGTTCGTGCCCGTGTTACCAAACGATTCCTATTCTCAGGAGAGTTGACGAACAAACTCTCCAGATCCCTTCTCTTTTGATGAGAAAATCACCCTCTGGTGTCCTCTACTGTTCACTAACATTTTTCTTCTGTCATTAGAAGTTCTGACTTCAGATATCGAAGGTCTGTTTCTTGCAGTTTGTAATGATTGAGTGTATAAACAGTAAGTCTTTCTTAACTGAATATGGGAACTATACAACTGGCCATTAAAATTGCTAAGCCAAGAAGGCGACATGCTACAAATGTGAAATTTAAACGATAGGAAGGAGGTGCTGTGACATGCAAATGATTAGCTTTCAGCATTCAGACAAAGCGTTTTATACGTTAAGCGTTAAACCTACAATGCGTTTAAATGAGAAAATTGTTCAGCCGGTTTCTCATACAAAAATTGCATATGAACCTTATTTCCTGGTAAAAAGTTGTTGTGATGCCTCGTGTAAGAAGCAGAAATGCGTACCAGCAGTATCTGACTTTGATAAAGTCGAAATGTAACGTACCGGGATTGTGGTTTATCGTATCGCAGTATTGCTGCTCGCGTCGGTCGATATCCAATGACTGTTAGCAGAATATGGAATCTATGGTTCAGGACGGTAACACGGAACGCCTTACTGGATCTTCTCAGCGGTCCCCTATCGTTAGCAGCCGAGAAGACATGCATGTTATCCACATGGCCTTAATGGACCGTGCAGCCACGTCACCTGAGTCAAGAATTGTTTACAAGACAACAAGTAACTGCACGAACAATTCGATGACGTTTGCAGCAGCACAGACTATCTGTTCGGAGACCATGGCTGTGGCTACACCTGACGCTGCATCACAGACAGGAGCATCTCACTTGTGTGGAATGAACCTGGGTGAACCTTCAATTAACCTGGGCGCACGGATGACATCATTTCTTCAGATGAATCCATGTTCTTCTTACAGCATCAAGATGGTCGCATCCGTGTTTGTCAGCATCGTAGTGAACGCACATTGACAGCATGCATTCGCCATCGTCATACTGGCCCATCATCTGGCGTGACGGTAATGATTCTATTGGATACACGTCTCGGTCATCTCTTGTTAGTGTTGTAGGCATTTTGAACAATGTACGTTACATTTCTGGTATGTTGCGACCCGCATGTTGCCCGTATTGTACGGACCTTCATAGATACGGCCCTGGCCTGCACGTTTACCAAATCTCTCGCCAATAGAGAAACGTCTCATCCATGGTTGCCGAGCGACTGGCTCTTCACCATAGTCCAGTCACTACGATTGGTGAGCTGTGACATCGTGTTGAAGCTGAATGGGCATGTTTACCTGTACATGCCATCCAATCTCTGTTTACTCAATACCCAGGCGTATTGATACTGTTACTACTGCCAGAGTTGGTTGTTTTGGGTACTGGTTGTCCAGAGTTGGTTGTCTCAGGATCTATGCATCCAAATTTCTGGAAAATTTAAACACTTGTTGTTTCCATTATAATATATTTGTTCCAATAAATATCATTTTGTTATCTGCATTTCTTCCTTGTGAAGCAATTTTAATGTCCAGTAGTGTACTTCTAAATTAAAATTTATTTTGAATTTACAAAAGTTTTTTAAATTGTGATGTTTTTTAGAAAATTTATGTTTAACTTACAGTTAAATGTAAATGATAAATATTTTAAAATAGACGTATAGAAAAACTTTTAAATTAAAATTATCCAATCAGTATCAAAAAGTTGTATTCCTTTTTAGATAACAGTCAATATATATTTCATTTCAAATTTCACTTATGTGATAGTAAAATTTTAAAATATATTTCTTAAAAATGTTAATTTTTCAATTTTATTTTTATGACAAATTAAAAAAAGTTGCCCATAAATATACTATCACTATTTAGATAAATCTATAGCTTGGTCCTACATTCCGATTGGTATGATACCTTGCAAGGTTTTCAATATTTTGCTAGGGAAGACTTCGAAAAGAGTTACAGAGAAAAAAAAAACCGGTAAGAGAAATATGAATGTTTGCAAGATTTTCAAGAATTATAATGGATATACCATTTAATTATAGTGAAAGAAACAGCTGAAACACTGCTTTTTTTTAAGTTCATGCTCATTAACCCACTTTGCGCTATTTGTTGGGAAATGGCATCGTACGTAATTAGCGCTTAGGATGTCCCAAATTCTAATTTTCTGCAAACGTCTATTGCTGTTGCTTCTTTCAAAAATAATAAGTCTCTATGGCAATTGTAACAACGCATTTCTAGTGCCCGCATAAGGATCTGACAGAAACGAGAGTTCTCGATGGCAATTGTGGCAAGTTGCATATAGCGCTTTCTAAACATCTTTCAAAAACGAAAATTATCGATGGCAATTACAGTAACGCACGTGTTATGCTCATTTATTGGATCTCATGATCATTACCCCACTTTTGTTGCATGACTTGTTGCGCAGAGGCAACGTACGTAATTAATGTAAAGAAGGGTCCAGATTCGAATTCACTGCAAACGTCTGTTGCTGCCGCTTCTTTCCGAAACGAGAAGTCTCGATGACAATTGCGACAATGTACGTATAGTGTCCGCATAAATATATTTTTAAACAGAAAAGTCTTGTCTGCAATTGTAACAAAAGTCTAGCGCCTGCATAAAATTTTTTCAGAAAATTGAAAACCCAATAGCAATTGTAACAACGTACGTCTAGTAACAGCATAAGCATCTTTCAGAAACGAGAATTCTCAATAGTAATTATGAGAACGTATAGGTATAGTGCTCTCATAAACAGTCAGGCTGATAGGTGGGATTCGAAGATTCGCCTGTATGATAATATACACATAAATTCAGAATCAGAATCACACAGAAATTGAACTCTAAAATAAAAATTTCACCTGTAGAATTATCACACACATCTTGAAGAAGAATATGCAAATTACAGGAAACCACCAGATGGCGCGGATGGTACGTAACAATGACGAGAGTGTAAGAGAGGGGTATATAAGGAATGGTGGCAAAGAAGTAAAATTGTTCACAAGCGCTTTAAAAAGCCTTTCAGTGCAATAACCGCATAGTTATGGCACAAAGGAAGCATTTGGATGATTTTTTACGTGGTAGAATTATCGGACGACTGGAATGTGGACGTATCCAGCTGGAAGTATCCGAGGAACTTGGAATCGCCCAGAGTGTCATCTCCAGGCTTTGGTAACGATTCCAAGATGATGGTAATGTGAGTAGATGTTACAGCACAGATCGTCCCCGAGTTACAACGCCGAATGAGGACCGGTATTTAGCAGTTACTGCCAAAAGAAACAGACGGAGAACAGCATCAGACCTGTCTCGTCAGCTCTTTTCAGCTACCGGTACGACAGTTTCAAGGCAGACCATGTACAGACGTTTAGGGCACATTGGTTTATATGCTCGTAGGCCTGTCAGATGTGTTCCACTTACCGCAACTCACTGTCGCCTGCGATTAACCTGGAGTAGAGAGCATGCATTGTGGACACCGCAATAGTGGTCTGTGTGATGTTTTCCGACAAGTCCTGGTTTAATTTACAGTCTGATTCTCGCCAGACTTTCATATGGAGAGCGAGCGCCAGGTACCCGTTACCGTTACCAAGAGAGAACACCATTGAATGACACCGTTATCGGGAAGTCATTCTGGGTGGTGCAGGATGGCTCGTTTGCCTTCTCGTTCGAATGCCTTCAATTGGATATCACCCGTATGGATTGGCCAGCATACTCACCGGACTTGAATCCAATAGAGCATGTGTGGGATATGCTTGGCCGACGAATTGCAGCTCGTCAACCCCCTCCCACTTGTCAACTGGAACTTCGGAGGGCATTGCTTGATGAGTGGTGTAATATCCCCCAAGATCAGATTGATAATTTGATACTCAGCACGCCTAGGCGTTGTAAGGCCTGTATTGCATCGTCCGGGAGACATACTCCATATTAACCATCATACTAACCATGTTATACTGTTTTTTGTAATTAGGTTCTTTTTTGAAATTTGCTCCAGGGAGTAAAAATCGCAATTTTTATTAATTATGTCAAACATATAGCCTCTTTTTTGCTCTTTACCATTTGTTTAATAAATAGACTTTACAAAAAAATCAAATTTGTTTTGCTTCTGTCTCTTTCTTTGCCTGAACTTCATTATGCTTAATTTATGGACATGAGTGTAAAATGTTCATAGGAGATGTAAAATTTGAACGTTTTTAAAAAATTTTTAAATGATCACAAATATTTTTTTTAAATTATGCAGGCACAGCAGCAAGATGTCAAACTTAACACAGCAAGATGTGTCTTAAATTTATTATATTCCCACAACGTTACATGGACATGGATTTAAAAATCCTGAGCAAATGTATCTGTTCTTTATAATTAACCCTCCCAAATTTTGCAACATTACATTTGGCATTAGCGATTAATGGCAATGGATAGTGCCAGTTTAATAATGAGAAACGTATTGAAGGGAAAAATATGTATATGGATAATATGAATCAATACAATAAAAATAAAACAAAAAAATTTCATTATGCTACAAAGAATGAAATATTTCCTTTAAAAATATTGTGTGATTAAGATTTGGTTTTAAAATTTATAGAGATAGATACATTTTTCACCATTTTTTTTAAATTTCATCTGCAAACTCATATTCTTTTAAAACTTTCAATATTTTGTTGTTAATCACCTGATTTATTTGGTAAACTTAAATACAATAAATCTAGCATTGCTATTTGCAAATGTATTTAAAACGTACATTAAAGAATTTGTAATATATGTTATGTATTGTTTGTATTATCAGAATTTTAATGTGAATTAAGTGAATTAAGTTTCGACTTTAGAGATAAATACATTTTTAACATTTTTTTTTTAAATTTCATCTGCGAACTCACAATCGTTTTTTTTTTCAAAATTTTGTTGTAAATCACATGATTTATATGTTATATTTAAATACAATTATGTATTAAGCATTGCTATTTTACAATATATTTAAATATAACATTCAGTTTGTAGTATAAAATTCTAGTAATATACTTAATGTATTCCTTCTATTATGAGATTTTTTTAATGTGGAAATAATTATAGTTTGAATAAATATATTCCTAAAAATGTTTCATTATTGTTATTAAGTAATATTATGAACACTTTAAATCAAATACTGAACAAAAATTTAAATAAACAATTGCTAAAGAATTTTATGGAGAAGTAAAATATTTATTCCATTTCAATTAAAAGGAAAATTATGCTATATGATGATATATTAATAAAATTAAAAAATAAATGAATAAAACGATATCTATGTTTATCTTTCAATTCCCATTTTATTTTAACTCATAACCAAATAGCAGAAATGATGTTTCAAAATGCAGATGTAAACAAATAGAACAGTTTCAAAATTTTCATTTTATAGCATAAATATTTATTTAACCTTAAATACAAGTATTCCTACAACGTGCATGTTTTCACTTTTGTTTCTTGAAGATCCCGCAGGGCATCGCTTTCTGTTTAATCTCGGTCAATTGACTTTCGCGTCTTCAAAGAAGCTCCCCCTGAAATAAAAATAGTCAAAACTTTTTGAATTCAGCTCCTTTCTTGCTCTATAAGGTAATGAATGCAAAAAGAACTCAAAATAATATTCTGTGGGGAAAAAAATTGTAAAAGGCAGTTTCAAATATTTTGTTAGGAATTCATATTATAGCAAATATATTATTTTTTGAAATATTAATATAATTTTATATTAATTAATATTATATAATTTTTTATTATATTTTAATTTAATATATATAATATTATATATTTTATTATATAATTTTATATTTATATATATAATATATATATTTAATATATAATTTTGAAATATTAATTTTTTTTTACTGGAAGAAAAATTATCATAAGATATTTTTTTAATAAAAAATGGTTTATTTAAATTAGTTTAAAAAAATTCTAGAATGAGTCTAACTCTCAATAAAATAATAAAAAGTACAGGAAATAAAATAACAAAACTGAATTCGTGGCTTGTGGATTGTACATATAGAGCGATAAAGCTTTGAGTAAATTATTATAACTAAATTAATTTTTAAAAATTTTTAAAGTTTTATATATGCCTAAAATATATGTCCCTAATGGTAATTTTATTTAAAGTGGGGACTGAGGGCCGAGTAACTAGCGCTAGATTTCGTGTTAGAGTACCGGCGGTACCATGGGTGATTGCAGTCGTACAGAAGCAACTTTAAATCGTAGGTTCCGGTATAACATGAGTGTAGAGCGTCGGGCGCAGGCCGGAAAACCCTACCACGTAAAATGAAATCATCTCTCACTTAAAAATCTGCCAATATGCTAACATGATGATGAATGATAAATGCAGGGCCTGATGCCCGAATGACTAGCGCTCTGGAGCTATGTGTTATAGGTTTCAGGTTCGAGTCCCGGCGGTGCTATTGACACTTGTAATTGTTCTAAATCCTCCTAAAACCTTACCCTAGGCTATTGTCAGATGATATTGTGACTGATTGATTATCTCCTATTTTATTTTATATTTCATTGATCCACTGTAGTTATTGTATACTGTGCCGCCATGTACCCTTTTTTTTTTCTTTTTATTTATACATTGATAGTGCTACTTGCTGGTGGTGCAGTCCCAAATGAGCACAGTGCATGGCTCACACTTGCATTAGACACTCCGTTTTATATTTTTCTTCTTGTGTTGATTTTAATACTGAAGTGTGGAAGGGCACCATTCACCAGGGTGGTTTTATTGCTATTGTTTTTACTTACTCTCATTTTAACGGTCTTTTTAGTGCTTTATATTTTGCAAACTTTTACCATGAATACCACAATAGTGGACAATGAATCTAACAGTGAGGAGACAACTCTCAGTAGGACAGGAAATGGACCTACCAAATAACATTGGTGAAATTATATCCATCGCATTAGAACAATATAATGAGTTGGTCAATCTAACGGACACCCGTGACCTCAAGAGTGCTGCCAAACAGGCATTCAGAAAGAAAGCCACGGCTTTACTAAAAAAAATCACACATCAAAGCAACTTGATTGCACAAATGGAAGGCGCCGTACAAGAACTGAGGAATACTCCTCGGGTCTGCAAACACGCTGAACTAAATACAGCACCAAAAGAGACCGCAAAAACAGACAAATCAACGTTTGCCTCGATTGCAAAAAGAAACACGCCACCTCCAAAAAAGAACAATACGGCACTCAACACCTCCAAGAAACAGCATCTGGCGGTAATTAAACCTAAGGATGTCACCAGCAACTCAGCAGACACCAAAAGCTTCATCAAGAAGTCGATAGATATCACCCAAGTTAAAGTAGGTGTTAAAAAGGTAGCTAATATCAAAAAGGGAGGAATCCTCATCGAGACAGTGAATGAAGCGGATCTCGAGAAGCTACTCAAAGAGCTGGAACAAAATGACAGCATTAAAGAAAAATACAAAGTGGGGAAGCCAGAAAAAGGAACCCACAGTTCATCTGCTTCGGAGTGTCTGAGGAAACAGAAGAAGCGACTGTGTCAAAAAAGCATAAAACACCACTGCAAGAAAATAGCAGCGAAATCAAGATTGTCCACTCCTATAAAAGTAAATGTGGAATCAATTGGATCTTTGAAACAGCCCCTAGCCTTTACAAAGAGAAATATGGATGTTGGTCTAATATGGATGTTGGGCGTAGGGCTGAAAACCCTACTCCATAAAAAGAAAACCGACCGACCTCTAACCGAAATCTGTCAGTAGGAAGACGGCCTTGCCCCACCTTAGGATTGCTGCGATGAAGGAGAAATCAGTATAAGGCGATGTGATAGACACTCTAACGTTATAAGACGATGTTTTTCTTAGCGTACTTATTACTTCAATTAAATGTATGAATTCTTTCTCATTATACCTTTAAAAAAACATTTTTGTATAAAGTTTCGATCATATGGGCAATAATTGTTTTAATAAAATATTATTAGAATTAATTTGTTTTATCATAAAAGTATTATCGGCTTTCTTTAAAAAAACACTTACGAATTTCCCTTTAAAGTGAAAGTAGTCATACAGTTTTAATGACTATGTGACTAAAATTATTTCATTAATGCTATTAAGTAGGATCAAGAACACTTTAAATAAAATACTGAATAAAAATATAAACAAACATCATTTACCAAAATTTTTTACAAAGAAAAAAAAATTTTTATTTTAATTAACAGAAACATTTTGCTTTAAATGATATAATATTAAAATTAAAAAAAAATAAATAAAACAATATCTATATTTATCTTTTGTTTCCCATTTAATTTCAACTTATAACCAAATAGCAGAAAAATGTTTTCAGAATACAGTTATAAGCAAATAAAACAGTTTCAAAATTTCCATTTTATCCCATAAATGTTTATTTAACCTTAAATAAAAGTATTATTCCAGCAACATGTGTGTTTTCAGTTTTGTTTCCTGAAGATCCCGCAGGGCATCGCTTTCTGTTTACCCTCGGTCAATTGACTTTCTCGGCTTCAAAGAAGAGTCCCCTTTTTTTTTTTTAAAAAAAAAAAAAAGTAAAGCAAAATTTATTTTCGCCGAATTCAAATAGTCCCTTTCTTGCTTTATAAGGTGACCTGAATGCAAAATAGAAAGCTCAAAATAATATATTCTGAGTGAATAATATTGAAAAAGAAAAGCAAACATTGTGACAAGTACAAAATATTCTGTTTGGAAATTTTTGATTTTCAACACTGTAACAAATATATTATTTTTGAAATATTAATTTTTTTACTGAAATAAAAGATGATAATTATTTCCTTTATATGTTATGATGTTATTTTAAATTCCTTCTATTAGCTCACACTCTCCTATATATATCTTGTTCAAATTTTCAATCGTTCATAAAATACATTTTATTCATCCACTCAAGTTCAAGTACATTTTTTTGAACTTGTAGTGGATGACACTGGCATATTAATGCAGTTTTTCGAATATTAATTCATTAATTAAATTAAATTAATTGATTTTAGTTTTATATGGGAGAAATATTCATATATTCACGCTGCTCTTTTCTCATTTTCTCATCATTAATTAATTAATAATTAGTTAATAATCTATTTTTTTCTCATAACTAATTATTAATTAATGAATGATTATTAATTTTTTATTCATTCAATTACAAATTATTTTTATTCATTTAATACTAATTATTTTTATTCATTAAATTCTAATTATTTTATTCATTTAAATTTAATGTTCAATTCTTAAAATAAATTGGCAATAATATAAAAAAATCGTCTGATTTTAATTTAGCTTATTTTTCTGGATATTATTATTCTTAATTTTTTACGTTTGAAATTTATTCTTGTTAATGTATTCTATATTTTTTAATTTTAAATAATCAAAAAGTTTTTAATTAAATTTGAAATGTAGCCTAATATATTTGCTTTTATTATTTTGCTGTAATTCGAGATTGTCGTTCTTTTTTTTTCAATTCCTTCTATTAGCTCATACTTTGTTCAAATTTCCAATCGTTCATAAAATACTTTTTATTCATCCACTCAAGTTCAGATGCATTTTTTTTAACTTTTAGTGGATGACACTTGATGTTAATACAGTTTTTTTAAATATTAATTCACTAATTAAATTTAATTAATCAATTTAATTTTTTTTTTAGATTTAAGTTGCCTATATCTACCAATAGATGGCGCCAGATAAACTTAAAAAAAAAAAAGAATTTTTGAATAAAGAACTTTTTGCAATAGAGTGAAAAAAAAAAGAAGGAATTGACTTTAATTTTTTTTTTTTTTTTTTTTATATTACTTGTTTTCATTGAAATAAATGGTTAATTTAAATTAGTTTTAAAAAAATTCTGCAATGTGTAAATATATTATTTTTGAAACATTAATTTTTTTTTTTTACTGGAAGAAAAATTTAATTTTCTTTAATTGTTAAGATATTTTTTTATTAAAAATGGTTTATTTGAATTAGTTTTAAAAATTCTACAATGATTCCAACTGCAAATAAAATAAATAATCATAAAATAAAATTCATGGCTCGTGACTAGTACATATATAGCGATAAAACTGAGTAAATTATTATAAATAAATTAATTAAAAAAAATTTTTTAAAGTTTTAAGTTTCAAAAGTTTCAAATTTAATGTTTATCATATAAATAAACAAAGTTTTATGGCTGACAAAAAAAATGTTAACAAAAATAGAAATATTATTATATCCATATTACATGAAAGGCAAAGTGAATCTCTGGTGTTAACTTACTTAATAATAAAAACTAACTAGAAAAAAGTAAGCCACCTAAGAATAACTAGATATTAAATTTAATTTATTTGAATTTGCTTGTTCTAATGTATAGAAAAACTGAAAAATTTCCTGCCAACAAATCGAATCCATTGAAAACATTCGTTGTTGAAGTAATAGCCACAAATTCAGTTAGCTTTTAAAAGCTGAAATTGAACATGTCAATTAACATGTTTTTGATAAAGCATGAATGGAACATGCTATGAATTTATTAGCAGCATATTAGTTTAATTAATGCAAGATATTTTTATAGGAATTTAATGTCTCTGTAACTAATGTAAGATTGATTTATTTGGATACTTTCTAAACAAATTTAGATGAATAGACTTAAATAAGTTGCCTAAAGATAAATATTTGTTCTGGATAAACACATTTATTATAATGTGAAGTTTTAGTCTAAAAACGAATCTCCTGTTTATTATTTTGTCAGAGTTTTTAAATTTTAATTTTCTGAATTCAATTTTCTGATGTATTCCAAACTACAAACATATTTACATTTAAATAGTTGTCTACACCAAAAAAATCCTTTTCAAACCATGAAAAACAATTTATTTTCTGAACAATAAAACTGGGATTTAAAATTCCATTAAATAAAAGATAAAATGGGAGAAATCTGTTTTTGCTACATTATTTTAGAGATAACTATATTAACTCAAACATAAAAGTTTCAAAAAAATTTGAAAAAAAAAATTACTTTAATTTAATACAAAACATTAAAGAATATACATAATATACTTGAAATATAATTATACAAATAAATATATAAATTCATTTTATTTTAATTTAAAGCAATTTCGGTCTCAAGAGTATTTACTTATTATTAAACATTCCCATATATCTCTTTGAAATGAGCACATATACTCTATTGTATTCAGTTATTATATGATTACAACATTCTAATAATTCATTAAAGAATGCTTCAGTTGAAGGAAGCGAGATGAATTCTATTTAAACTACATCAAATCTTATTATCTTGAATATTTAAATTGCATTTGTTACATGTTAAAACTGCGCTGCAGGATTTGCAAAGAAATAATATATGGATTTTATTTTGTTCATGAATTTTCAGTGCACTTCCCTAGTTTCATACATATTTGAATGTTGTTTTAATCTAGTCGTTATTGACTTTCTTTCAAAGCTTGCATTCCCAACACATTTAATAATTACGTTTTAGCAAGTATTGTTTTACAGTTTACATGTTAAAATTTCTAATTTCCTTAATGTTAAATGTCTTTTAAGGATTTCTGTCTGCATATTTAAATAAATGTAATTTTCTAATTTAATATTATACCTTTTTTAAAATCAATTTATTTGAATTTTTACTTTTCAATTCTTTCTAATGCATTTGAAAAATTACTTTTGATTAATTATGATTTCCATTGGACATACTAAAAATGTAAATAGTAATTTTTTTTCGTAAGTCAAGTTCAATTCAACATTTAAAATATTTATACATTTATACATTATATTATTATGTTATACAGTGTATTATATGAATATATCTGCCAGATATCTATTTTCTTCCTCAGAAATAGCAATATTTCAATACAAAATTGGATTTTGTGTTTTGACATTAACACAAATGCATAATATTTCTACAAAAAATAATATTAATATTATGTATAGGGCAATTGTATTGTATGCAATAGGAGCTACAGTGAGTGTAAAAAGTATTCGTACAGTACGACAATTGATTTAAAAGCGATCCGTTCATAAAAATTATAAACATAAATTCCATTTTAATTAATTATAAATATATAATGGAACTTATTTTCACTAGTTTCATGTGAAATTGACACAAAAATAATTTTATACATGAATAAATATTTACAAAACTGAAACAATCCAACATCTTGTGGTGTAAAAGTATTCGTACATCAGGCATATATTGGCCAATACAATCATAATATTTCAGCTAATACCTTGTAGGATATCCTTTAGCTCGAATACTGCCTTGAGTCTCTTTGGCATCGATTCCACCAATTTTGCTGTTATTGAACTAGATATGGCGTCCCATTCTTGATTAAGAGCTGATTCCAAATAATTTTTATTAAAAATTTGTCTGAATCTAATATTTTTATCAAGAATGTCCCATAAATTCTCTATGAGGTTGAGTTCCAGTGATTGAGGAGGAAATTTCGTGAACTTTGGGGTATTATACTTGCCTCTTTACTTTTACGACCCATTACAGAATTTCTAGTTTCTCACTACATTAAAATTTCCACTTAAGAACCTTTTAAGTAACTTACAAGATGACGTCAATTAACTACATCATAATGGCTAAACCAATCACAAAATAACTAAAAAAATTTGCATTTCTTTTAGTGTACAAATACTTTTTACACCACAAAATGTTGGAGTGTTTCAGTTTTGTAAATATTTATTCATGTATAAAATTATTTTTGTGTCAATTTCACATGCAACTAGTGAAAATATGTTCCATTATATGTTTATAATTAATTAAAATGGAATTTATGTTTATAATTTTTATGAACGGATCTCTTTTAAATCAATTGTCGTACTGTGTGAACATTTTTTACACTCCCTATGTCCTGTATAGCTCATCAAGTGATGAGGATATTGTCTTCAGGGAAGACTTTTAGGTAAATGCCAACATTTGTGTGTCATATTGGACAAAACTCAGAGAACATCAAACAAAAATTTAATTATGGATGCGAGACACTTTCATACGTAGTTTCAATTTTCGAGTATTTTTGTTTTTACAATCAATAATTTAAACCATCTTGCTCTCCTACGCATTATATAGAAATGTTACAATAAAATTTTATTGTAAACATTTTTCAAAAGCATTGGTTTTGGGTTAAGGATTCAAAAAAGAAAAATATTTATAATAAGATGTTTTCAAATCCAATATATATATATATAATACATAAAACAAATATTCATTATTTTTTCCGGATGCTAAAAATAATTTTCTTTCCGCAAAATATGCCTAAAGATTCCTTACGTATATACTTTCCGCCTTAAAATAGTTCAGATATATTATGGAACATTTAGATACATTCTTAAAATTGTTTTATTATACAGATATGCGTATCTTATATCACTTTTCATTTCTAAAAGAATTACATTAAATGTCCTTTTATCATTGCATATGATTATTTTCCAATTCAAATAATTTCAATGAAAAAAATGCTTAAAATTCAATTAAATTTTCTTTAGGATGCTAATAAGGAAGATAAAGACAGAAAAAATGTTTAATGATATATTTTTTTCATTGTACATACGCACATTTTTAAATTTTTTTTTTTTTTAAATATAAAATTTTTTGCCTTTCCATATGCACATAAAAAGCAGCAAGAAAGCTTTATGTTAAAACATTTTTTTTTCTTTCTAATGCTGCTGGCAAACACTTAGACAGCTTGGTCTTGGATGCCTTAAGCCAAGCGCTGCACAGACGTTACTCACTTTGCATTACCCAGGGGGCACGTTTAAGTTGAAGATAAGCCACGGACGCGGAGTAGCAATGCCCCCGCAACGCTCTACTATCCTATTAAGACCGGGACCTACGGTTTAAAGTGGACTCGAACCACTACAAACATCCACGGCACCGCCGGGACTCGAACCCGAAACCTGTGGTACCTAGCACCAGAGCGTTAGCCCTCGGCCATTCAGCCTCTTATGTTATAACATTGTAGTGAACAAAAAGTTTTTTTTTTTCTCTGAAGTTGATCTGGTGCAACAAATGCAACTCTCCCTGATTTTTTTTTGTTCTAAGCACAAAGTAATAAACTTAATAAAAAATCAACCTAAACAATTAGTGTATTTTCAGTTTGATTTTTAAAATGATACACATTTTTATTTCAGTTTCATAAACTAATGAGTTTAATTACGCCTTTTATATTGCAGTATTTTTTTAATCAGAGATATCCTGCAGATCAATTATATATTTCCACTCTAATTTATAAGTTAATTAACATTAGAAAAACTCGCTATGATAGACAGGTAAAAAATTACATGGATTAAATAAGTAATAATATATTAATAACAAATAACTAATGATAAAATAAAAAAAAAAAAATAAATAAAAATTATAAAAACATTATATGTAGCTGACATGCAAAAGAAAATTAGAAAAAATCCCACTTAAATCTAAAAAGGAAAAAAAGAGGAAAATTATCTCAATTATGTCAGTTAATAATAATTAAAGAAGTATTGAGTATATTAGTAATATAAAGATCTGCAAGTCATTAAAAATTTGATATGCACCAATAAGGTATCGTAAAAATTATTTTATTCATTAAGGATTTTTTTCCCTAAGTTATAGCTAATCTTTTAAAACCTTATTAAAATCTCATTTGCAACATTTTTAAATAAGTATGGATATATCACAATGCATTTTCTAAATTTTATTATCTTAGCACGGATTTTTAAATTGTTTAAATAAGTGTTATGCATAAATATTGATAATTTCGAAAAAAGGAATTTGTATGATAATTTCGAAAAACGAATTTGTATGATAATTTCGAATTTCAAATATATGAATTGCATGAAAAATTTCGTTTTTTATGTTTGTTTAAAACACCATTAAATGTTCTTCCCTGCTGTGCTTGTGTCCATACTTGTGCAAAACTACGTCAAATGATTATGCGAAGGCATCATCTCAATCCAATTGCTGTGTTGTTGTTGTTCTGTAAAGACTCTAGCGATTGTCTGTACTTCCCGCTTTATATATTCCGCTTTTAATTATTAATGATTAATTCAACATTAATCATTAAATAAATTCAATTTATGATCCATTCCTCAATGTCAATTGAGGAATGGATAATTTCTCTCAATTTTAATTCAATTATTCTAATCCTCAATAATTCAACAGTCTCATCAATTATTAATTCAATTTATCATTACTTCACAGTCAAGTTACAGTTTTTCTTTCAAAAAGTATAAAATTAAAAGCTAAAAAAGAGATGGCTGTTTATTAAAAAAATTTTTATTTTTACTTTTTCACTTTCTTCAAAATCGGTTGAATATTTGTTTACTTGGGCAATTGTTTAAGCATGCTTCAAAAAATAAATAAAAAATACAATAACCCTATTATCAGAAGTAAATCATCAAACAGCCTTTTTAGCGCTTTTATCAGGTTTTTTATTTCTCGCTAATTTTTTAATTTCCATACAATCTTTAAATTAATTGGATAGATTTTCTTTGTTATAGCAGTTGATAGAAACTACTGATAGGACTACATGATTAAATCTATTTTTTATACATGTGCACTTACCGCTTAGAGAAATTAGAATTCAACCCTGAATATTCAATTTTTTAAGGAAAAGTTATTAATTCACCTAGTAATCTTTAATAATTAATATATTTCTAACGTGGAAAATAATTGCAAATTTCTAAGGAATCTTTAAATAACTCCCTCATATTTTATACCATTTATACTCCCTTTTATAGGTTTAGGAATTTATAATACTGCAAGTGGAAATGTAGTATTTAAACATTTAAGTGAACTATATAAAAATAATTTTGTATTTCATATAAATTAGTAATTAATTTTTCAAAACAACTATAGATAGTAATGCAATATGGAACTTGGTGCTAAATACCATTTAATTGTGATTCATCTAAGTCTAGAGTGAGGTTTTTCATACAGTTTAGACTAACGTAATCCCAATATAGTTAAATATTCTTCTATATTTCATTAATAATAATATTCCTCTATTTATTATTTCTCTTCATTTCTTCATTTCCATATCAATAATATTCTGTTATTTATTATTGAATATATGTATTTCTGACAAATTATTTAAGCAGAACTATTTCTTCTGATTTTGCAATTATGTTTATAAAAGTATAAAAATTGGTTACATAACAAGAATTTTATATTAATGTACAATAATATTATAATGAGATATTTCACTAGTAGGAAGACAATTTCGAAGTCAGATATTTCAAACTTACGTATGGAAAAATATCATACAATTAAAAACACTTCAAGAATATGTCAAACAGAATAGCACACCTAGCAAAAATTCCTCACCTCATATTCTCTCTTACTTAATCATAGCACACTCCAGTACAAAATCGACGTAGCTCTAATAAAAAAAAATAATGTAAATATATAGTAAAAAAGCTCCATTTTTTATTGCATTTTAAAATATAAGCATAATTAAGAATGGGAAATTTTAATACATTGAGAAAATGAAGTATTCACATGATAACAATTATCAAACTTTAACTATTAAATAAAATGTGCTCACTTTTTATTTAACTGCTACTGTAATGCGAAGAAAATTAACCCGCATGCTTGTTTTGAGATACTAACTAGCAAAGATCTTCATTATTTCTCATTATCATTGAGAGTGGTGGACCTTAACAGATTTAAGTGGATGCCTATTGAATTAACAACCTCAGAAGTGCACCCTTGCGCCATTACAAAGTTATATAACTAAGAGCGTGACAAAGTGGAAATTTTAATGGAGTGGTTTGGAGGACTCTCGACGATAACCATCAAACTATGCTGGCACAATTTTCCATTTTGAATCTGCGTTTGTGACAACATGAGTTGATTTATTAAAACAAACAACATTTTCTTGAAGAGGATGTTCAATTGTCTTTTGTTCATTCGGTTATTGTTATTTTCAAATGATTCTGTTTATGTAAATTGTAAACTGTTCTCCAATTGCGTTTGGGTTTATAATAATAATATTATCCAGAGTGTTTGTGTCGATTGCAATTTCGTGCATATAGGGATCATTATTTTTGAGAATATTCAACTAGCCATTCAATTAAAACTTTTATTGGTTTTAAAAATCACAGTTATATTCAAAACAAAAGCTTTAAGTGCTCAAATTATCAAATGTTAACTAAAATATTTTTCAGTTATAACTTCATTATAGATACATAAGTATCATTTCTAATTTATAAATGCTTTTGCAATAACTTAATTACAAAATAATTTTAATTATAGATACATTTTAAATTTATTGGTAGAAATACAATTTTATTTGAATTCATATTGACAATGAATGTTCTGAATGAATATTTTCTAAACTTGAATTAAAACTTAATTGTATAAATGTGTATTTTTATCGATAATTTTTCAATTTCATAGTATTTTAACTTCTCGAGTGATTATATGCTGGTTTAAAAAAAAACAGAAAAATTCATACTGCGATTGCATAATCCTTATTCTTGGAATTTAATGAATTTTTGGCAAAACCATTAATAAAACAGTGTTTCGTAAATAATAAGATTTACAAAAAAAAAAATAATAAGATTTTTTTGTCATGAAAATGTACAAAATGGAAACATACCAATATAAAAATATGTATAAGCTCATTGTGGGGTCCATTTCAATATGAAAATTTTATTTTTAAATTTATAATTTAATTTTGTTCCAAAAGAAACATAAAAAATTAAACTAACATTTTAGAGTTTTTATGAAAACAGGGGGGACGTGAATTTTCTCTTATTAAGTGTGATAATAAATTTAGTCCCTTCTTCATTTTATCGCTATCAAAGGGTCTGACGAAGTGAAACAAATTGAATTTGCTGGATAAGAAATGAATTTTAATTAACCGCAGTTTCTTTTTGGCGAAACTTCTCGTAATCGGATTAATGTCTCTGGCCCATAACTAAATGGGGGAAAGGTCCGAATTAAATCTGCTTTGTTGGAGTAATTAGGCTCTTCAGGTTTGTTTTGAAAATGAAAGCAATTAATTTTATGGGAAGAAAAGTTTCTTATTAGTAACTATATCACTTTAATCTTTTATAGTGTTGTTATAATTTTTAATTAGATAAAGGTTTCCTTCAAAAATCCATTTTAAAGTTTTACTATGCACTTTTTAATTATACGTGATATTTTAACTATAAAATAATGTGTTGAAGTTCTTTTAAAATTTGATGATTCATGTTAATAGATAAAACATAAACTTTCTCATTGCAAGTATTTGTAAAACATTTAAAAAATTTTCTAACAATATGAGCAAATAAAAGACTTTTTACTAATATTGTTCTTTTTAAATTTATTTTTTTTGAAACATTCCTAATTTTATTACTTTTTTATTTATCTTAACTCGATATTTATGAACATGATAACTTTTTTTTTTCCTTTAGGAAGACTTATATAATTCTGAATTTTTAATTAAAATTATTCATGGTGTTGAAATAGTGGCAGCCAAACCTCTTAATGATAAAAGTTAATTCCTTTTGCATATTTATTAAGGATAATGTTTTATGCTTCCTAATAACATTGATTTTTAGAGAGCACGATATTAAATTATATATAAAGATCACTATCCGAAAAGAGCAGAATTCAAAATATCTTTTCTTAATAATAAAAATTATTTTTTTTTCAAGATTAATAAAACATGTTACTTAATTTGTTCTAATTTTTTAAAAAGAAATCTTAAATGTATGAGATGCATTTATTTCCTATTTTTGAATAATACTCAGCATATTAATGTTCATTTCTTTTCTATTTATAGCTTTTATATCATTTTCTGGTTAGCTAATTGTTATCATTATAGAAAAAATAATAATTTACGTATTAATATAAATACGTATTAATATTTAATACATGCTTCGAGTCTTTTACGATAACAAAGAATCGAAATATCATAATTAAATTTGGTTAAATACTTATAAACGTATCCAGAAAAATATGAAAGTAAAATGGACCATTAATTTGAATTATTAATGAATTCATTAATTACACAATTATTAGAACTATTGATAGAATCAAAAATTTTTAGAAATTTTAGCAACATATTACGAAAGCTGGGCATAGATAAGGAGTGTTTAATTTCTTTGCTTCTGAAATACCAAGGAGCATCAACAATCATTCTAATTACATAAAAGATATTTTGTTTTCAAGTCTTTCGAGAATGAGAAAGTTAGTGAAATGTCATAATGCAGTAGAGCCCCAGACTGGACTCGCATATGCTATTATAGGACGAAGATAAACTAGATAAATTAGTTTTTTTAAGTTCAATGGTTAGTATAGAGGGTCTACCTAAAACAGAATAAAATTTTCTTAATTGGTTATTGAATTTATTTCTTAAGTAATCAATGTGAGCTTTATATGTTAGTTGACGATCAAGAATTACTCCTAAATATTTAGCTTCTTTAGACCAGGAAATGTTAGTATTGCAAATAGTTATGTTAGGAGGATTATAGCTATTTTTCCTGGTAAATAGTACTGCTTCAGTTTTCGCGACATTAAGTTTAATTTTCCATTTGTTTAACCAAATTTCAAGTTCATTTATGTAATTTTGTAAATTTTTCTGAATAATGTGTAATTGCCTCCCCTGTGTAATAATAGCTGTATCATCAGCATAAAGTGTCAATTTAATCCTGTAGTCTTGTGGAATGTCGTTTGTATAGATATTGTACAAGAAGGGTCCTAAGATCGAGCCCTGAGGAACACCTGCGAGAATATTACAACTTTTTGGAGTCTGCTTGGTTGACAGATAAAATAAAACTCCTCTCAGTGAGGTAATGCTTGACGATTTTTATGGGGAATGGAGAATACTTGAATTTAATCATTTTAAAAATTAGTCTGTTGATCCACACTCTGTCGAAGTCTTTCGCCACATCAAGGAAAATTGCAGCTGGGTCTTGCTTCCAAGAGAACCCTTCGGAGATGGTCTCAGCGATATTATATAATTCATGAGTAGTTGACAAATCTTGAGTAAAACCAAATTGCTGTGGGATGAGAATATTTAGATCTTTAGATTCTAGATTGAGAATGTCCGCTATGACTCTCTCTACTATTTTACTTAGAGTAGACAGAAGAGAAATTGGTCTATAGCTATTTGAAGAAGTGGGGTCCTTACCCGGCTTGAGAATAGGAAGTATTCTTGCTGTTTTCCAACATTTAGGATAGTAGTTGTATGTTAAAATGGCATCAGTAATTTTGCAGATTTGAAGAATAATTTTGAAGGGGATGTTTTTGAGCATCTTGTTAGTAATAGAGTCTATGCCTGAGTTTTGCTGATTTTTAGAGTAGAGATGATGTGGATTATGGTAGAAGCTTTAGTAGAGGGAACATTATTATTTGAGCTGTTATTGATTGCAAGGAAGGATGTGATGGTGTTTTCCACTTCAGAGACAATGTTATTGTTGGTGGAGGGGTTCTCCTGAAATTGATCTTGTAACGTGTTGGCAAGAATTTCAGCTTTAGCTACATCAGTAGTGACTGTAGAGTTGGAGCTTTGAATATAATTAATTTTGGTTCTTTTTTTTCCGAAATCTGTCACATATTTTCCAAATGGTGCCATCCTCGACATTTGCGGTTTCGAGACGCCTGTCCCAACAATCATTTTTATACTTGACAATAGCTCGTTTGATAATGTTTTGATGATGGTTATATATGTTTTATTTCGTGGATCACGATAAATTTGCCATAATTTTCTTGCATTATTTCTTTAGTAATTAGAATTTTAATAGATAGGGGTAAGTATGTTTGATTATTAGTAGGAAGAGGCTTGGAGGCAGCTTGATGAGCAGAAATAATCTTAGTAGTTAATTCATTAATTGCATCTTCAATTTCTTTAGTAATAGTGATAGGGGTGAAGGAGTAATTAAAATTAGTATCAAGAATGTTAGAAAATTTAGACCAACAAGTAGTAATATTCGGGTTAGGCATAACATGCAGGGCGCGAAAGTTATAATCAATAATTACCGGATTATGGTCTGAAGAAAGTTTATCTAATGAATTAATGGTATTATTAAAATGAAGTTGTTACTAACTACTAAATCAATTATAGAGGTGGAGTTAGTGCCAATTCTGGTACCAACGGCCTGTATTTTACTATTTGGCCAAATATAAACATCAACTCAAAACGAAACTGCTGTTGCTAAACACTTTTAGAGAAGCACTTTGAAATTGTGACTTGTACAATGAGCACATTAAAAATAATTCTTTAATTTATTAAGTCGTTAATAACCAATAAGAAACTAAAATATTTCTTAATGGTCTTAGTCCACAATTTCTTTTTGAAAAAAGATTTACAAATATTAAATTAATTAATTTTTGCTTTTAAAAAATTATAAAAACAATGATAATTTTTTAAAGCACATTTAAAACTATAAAACAGATTACAAAAATTTGGTGAAAGTCATTTTTAAACGTAGTTGGATACCTTAAAATATTCATATTGTGCAAGATGTTATAATACGTTTTAATTGAAACGTTTGATTTAATAATTAATTCATGTTCAGGAATCAGAAAGTAGAATTTTTGGTAAGCCATGATCAAACACTAGAATTTGTCTCGTTCTGTCGAAAACTTTTTATCTTTCTCTCTGTCGCTTCTTCTGTTGATCAATGAGCTTCCATCGAGGGGGGGGTTCGTGCCCGTGTTACCTAACGATTCTCATTCTCAAGAGAGTTGACGAACAAACCCTCCAGATCCCTTCTCCTTTGATGAGAAAATTCACCCTCTGGTGTCCTCCGCTATTCACTAACATTTGTCTTCTGCCGTTGGAAGCTCTGACTTAAGATTTCGAAGGTTCGTTTTTTACAGTTTAAAATAATTGAGTGCATAAATAAGAAGTATGTTGTAGGTGAACATGAGTTTTAACTATTTCTAAATTAAAGTGGATTTCTAGTTTTAAATCTTAGAAAAATGTGATGCTTTTTAGAAGATGTTTTGAAATTACAGTTTTATGTCTCGGGTAAATATTTTAAAAATAGAGGTATAGAAAAATTTTAAAAATTAAATTTATCAATCAGTATTAAAAGTTGTAAACTGAGAAAAAAATTACCAGGGGGAAAAGACGATTAAAAAAAGTATGAAGCTTTGCAAAGATTAAAGAATTATAATGGACATACCATTTAATTACAGTGAAAGAAATTGAAGCTGAAACATTATATTTGTTTGGAATTCATGCTCAATAGCCTTTAACCGTGGAAACATATTTAACTATTGTATAGGAGGGTAACACTCAGCATACACAGATTGAAGACATCGAAAACTGTCGATTCTTTTAGAAATGAAAAGACTCAATGGAAATTGTGACAACATACGTCTAACATTTACATGAACATTTTTCAGAAACAAGAAGTCTTAGTGGCAATTATGACAACTTACGCGGAGTGCCCTCATAAACAATTAGGCAGATTGATGGAATTTGAAGTTTATTCAGTACGAGAATTCAAAATATTCATAAGAGATGAGATGGAAAGTTAGAAGAATTTCCAAAAGTATTTAAGAATTCGCAGACATATCTTTTTAAATCATGCAAGTTCACGAACTCGGCAAGATATGTCTTATCTTTGTTATATGGCCACAACGTTTCATAAACATGAATGTCAAAATCCAGATCAAAAGTGTCTCCTTTCTTTAAGAATAAGTCTTCAAAATTTCGCTGCATTATTTTTGACAGATCGGACGATTAATGGCTGTGAACAGTGCCAGTTTAATAATGGCAACCTTGAAGAATGGAAAGAATGTGTGAATGGATAATATAAATCAATAAATTAAAAAATAACAAAAATGGAGCAAACATAACAAAATGGAGCATACATAAATATGCATGGAGCAAACATACTTCATTGCTTTTCCGAGAATGAAAATTAATATATTTTTTTAATATTTTGTGATTAAGATAAGATTTTAAACATTATAGAGATTTATTTCCCAATTTTTTCAATTCTATTCATCTGTAAACTCACATTCTTTTTTGTTCAAAATTTCAAGATTTTGATGTAAATCATCTGATTTATTTGGTATATTTAAATGCAATAATGCATCAAGTATTGTTATCTGCCAATATATTTAAATATTTTGTTTAGTTTCTAGTATAAAATTTATTACTATATACACTCAAGAGCCAAAACATTATGACCACCCCTACATTTTGCAATGAACTCGCCTGGATGACGTGGACGGCACGGGATCAGGTGGAAGTGGTATTTAACTGCTGCTGGAGAGTCTGAAGAATCATTCTTTCACTTACTTCTGTGTGTGATGGGAAGGATGCGGATCTAAGCGACTTTGATAAAGGGCAGATTGTAATGGCTCGAAGGCTCGGAACAATTATTTCCGAAACTGCACGACTCGTGGGTTGTTCGCGATCTACAGTTGTTAGTACATATGCAAAGTGGATGAATGACGGTGAAACCAGCAGTAGACGACATGATGTTGAACGTCCACACGCTATCAAAGAAAAAGGTCGTCGGAGACTTTCTCGCATGGTGAAGCAAAACCGGAGCAGAGACAGTGGTTCAGCTGACAGCCCAATACAATGCAGGGCCAAGAAGAATAGTATCGGAGCACACTGTTCAACGGACACTGTTGGATATGGGGCTACGCAGCAAACGTCCCACTCGTGTGCCCTTGCTGATCAAGCGTCATCGCCAACTGCGCCTGCGCTGGGCCAGGGAACATCGTGACTGGTCCATGGATCAGTGGGAGAGAGTTGCCTGGTCAGAGAAATCACGCTTTGTCATTCATCACGCCGATGGTCGTGTAAGGATACGCCATCTTCCAGGCGAACAGTTGCTCATTCAATGTACAGTATATCATACACAGGCCGGTGATGGCGGTATTATGCTTTGGGGACTTTCTCTTGGGCGTCTCTGGGACCCGGGTTGTGGTAGAGCAGACCATGAATGCTACAGGGTATCTGATCATTATTGCGGAAAAGTTGCACCTTTACATGGCCTCTGTTTTTCCAGCTGGAAATGGAATGTTCCAACAGGATTACGCCCCTTGTCACAAGGCTAAAATTGTGTTGGAGTGGTTCCAGTAACATGATGCTGAATTCCAGTTAATGTCCTGGCCGCCTAACTCACCGGATCTCAATCGGATGAACACATTTGGGATGTCCTGGGACGGCATCTCAGAGTTCAAAGACCACCAATTCGCAATATCATGGATTTGCGTGACCGTTGCTTAAATATCTGGTACAATATGTCACCGGCCATCTACCAAGGACTTGTGGCATCCATGCTAAGGCGGGTGAAGCTGTGTTGCGCACCAAAGGTGGGCCAACTCGTTATTGACAGGTCGTTATAAAGTTTTGGCTCTTGAGTGTATAATGTATTGTTTGTATTATCCGTTTTTTAATGTGAAAGTAGTTATAGTGTTTCAATGAATATATACCTAAAAATCTTTCTTTATGTAATATCAAGAACTGTAAATTAAATACTGAATAAAAACTAAAATAAACCATATTTGCCAAAACTTTTCACAGAAAAGTAAAATTTTTATTCCACTTCAATTAACAGAAAATTTTGATATCGATGATATAATATTTAAATTTAAAAAAGGAAATCTATATCTTTCGATTCCCATTTTATTTTAACTTATAACCAAATATCAGAAAAATGTCTCAGAATACAGATAGAAGCAAATAAAACAGTTTCAAAATTTTCATTTTATCACAAAAATGTTTATTTAACCTTAAATAAAAGTATTCCTACCACGTGTGTTTTCACTTTTGTTTCTTGAAGATCCCGCAGGGCATCGCTTTCTGTTTACCCTCGCTCAATTGACCGCCCCCCCTCCTTTGAAATAATAAAAAGTAAAGCAAAAATTACTTTTTGCGGAATTCAAATAGCTCCTTTCTTGCTGTATAAGGTAATCTGAATGCAAAATGGAAAGCTCAAAATAATATTCTGTAGCGAAAAAAATTCGAAAAGAAAAGCAAACATTGTGACAAGTGCAAAATATTTTGCTTTTGGAATTCTTGATATTCAAAGCTGTAGCAAATATATTATTTTGAGATATTAATTTTTTTTTACTTGAAGGAAAAAAATATCATTTTCTTTATATGGTAAATTTGATTTTTTTCATTAAAAATGGTTAATTTAAATTAATTTAAAAAAAAAATTCTGCAATATGTAACAAATATATTAATACATGTAAATCAAAAGTGATGAAATGCCCAATTCTTTTTCCTGAGCCTCTATATATACACATTGAAACACTATCAAGATAGTTAAAATATTTTTATCATGTAAATAAACAAAGTTAAGAGTTTCTAATGGACTAAAAATTAGCATAAAGGGGTTGAAAATAAATATAATTGTTTCTACATTAATTGTAAGGCAAATTGGATCTCTCATGTTATTTAATAGTAAAACAAATTTTAACTGATGGTGGGCCAAGATTGTTCTACTGACAAATTTTGAGGCAAGAGATGTTTACGGGGTAGGGTTGTTAGCCCTACAGTCATGCTAGACCGGGACCTACAGTTTGAAGTGCATTACCTAAGAATAATTAGATATTTAAATTTAATTTATCTGCACTTGCTTGTCCAATGGATAAAAATTCAAAGTATTCCTGCCAGCAGTTCTAATCCATTGAAATCATTCGCCAATGAAGTAATAGCCACAAATTCTAATAGGTTTTAAAAGTTGTAATTTAACAGGAGTCAATAAAATAAGCTCAATAAGCTCCATTCATGATAAAGTATGAATGCAACTTATTATATGTTTATAAACAAAAATATTGTTTAAATAAGGCAAAGTTTGTCTTTTATTTGGACAAGTGTTCATATCTGTATAACTAATGTAAAACTAACTCCTTTGGATAATTTCCAAAAATAAAAGATGTATAGACCTATATATGTTGGCCAAAGACAAATATTTTTTTCTGAATAAACGCATTTAACATAGTGTGAGGTTTCAGTGTACATACGAATCTCCTGTTTATTGCTTTTTTCAAAGTTTTAAAATTGAATTCAATTTTCTGAGGCATTACAAACTGCAAACATATTTACATTTGAATAGTTGTCTACACCAAAAATCCTTTTCAAACCATGAAAACTATTTATTATCTGAACTATGAAACAGGCGCTTTAAAATTCAATTAAATAAAAGATGAAAAGGATGAATCCTTTTTTTGCTACATTCTTTTAGAAATAACTATATTAATTCAAACACAAATATCCAGAAAAATTTGAAAAAAAAGCATTTAATTGAATCTAAAACATTAAAAGATATTCAGAATTTACTTCAAAATATAATTATACAAATATTTATAAAAATCATTTTACTTCAATTTCATACATTTCCGGACTCAAGAGTATTTGTTTGTTATGAAACATTGCCATATAGCTCTTTGAAATGAATGCATCTATTCTATTGTATTCAGTTGTATGATTACAACATTCTAATAATTTATTAAAGAATGATTCATTTGAAGCAAGTGAGATGAATCCACAAAAGACTGCATCAAATCTTAATATCTTAAATATTTAAATTTCATTTGTTACATATTAAAACAGCGATGTAACATTTACAAAGAAGGGAAATATGAATTTCATTTTATTCGTGTATTTTCTAAGCAATTCCCTAGTTTAATGCATCTTTGAATGTTGTTTTAATTTAGTCGTTATTGATTCTGTTTCAAAGCTTGCAGTCCAAACACAATTTATAAAGATGCTTTATCAGGCATTCTCTAACAGTTAGCATATTAAAATTCTTCCTTAATTTTAAATTTATTAATGATTTCTGACCGTGTAAATGCATTTAATTTTCTAAATTAATTTCATTCCTTTTAAAATTCATTTATTTAAATATTCACTTTTCTATTTTTACTAACAAAATAATAACATTATTTTTGGACGTACTAAAAATTTCACTTGAAAATATTCAGTAGTGTTTGAGCTACGCTTCGCTTTGTGAGACGCTAAAACTGATTCCGGCGAATTTTGAAATGTCTGAATTTATTGAGCAAAGAACTTGCATTAAATTTTGTTTGCGGAAACGTATAGAATGTTGCAGAAGTCATTCGGTGAGCTCTCCTATATAGGAAAGAAATGTTTACAAGTGGTATAAACAGTTCAAAGAAGTCAGAAACCGACCAAACCGACGAAGAAAATTAAAGATTTGGCAAACCGTCTATTTATAATTAGAGACCATGCTGATGATGTTAGAATTTCAAAAGGATCGGGAAATTCCATTTTGGGCCTGAAACGCGTGACATCTCGATTGGTACAGAAAACACCGAAAGCGCCAGCTCACACTGCACACTTTTCGTGACTTATTCACCAAAAATGAAACCCATATCGTTCCACAGCCACCGTATCCACACCGTGCGACTTCTGGCTATTCCCTAAGCTCAAAAGACACTCCGGGGATACCATTTTGAGTAAATTAAGAGATTCAACGTGAATTGCCGAGCGCTTTGAAGGCCCTCTCCGCCGATGACTTTTTAGCATGCATTGAGGATGGGCAAAAAAAAAAGGGTTGGCATAAATACATGGTGTCCGGAGGGGATTACTTAATTTATTGAAATAAATTTGGAAGAATAAATAAAGAGTTTTTTTTTTTAAATATTTGGTCTTACTTTTGTGCGCATTAGTAAATGCAGCTCTCACCGAATTTTTTAGTTTTAAGCAATAAAAAAAAAATCACCCTCGATCAATTAGTTTATTTTTACCTTGATTTTAAAAATGATAAAATTTTTTATTTCAGTTTCATAAACTGATGAGTTTAATTACGTATTTTATAATACAGTATTTTTTTTAAGCGGAGATACCCTGAGAGTTTTTTTTTTTACGGTATTTTTTTTTTAATCAGAGATACCCTGCAGGTGAATCATATAAGCATTAAGCGCTAATTTATACGATAATTAATATTAGAAAAAATCGCTATGATATACAGGTAAAAATAGATGTGTTAAATAAGTAATAACATATTAATAACAAATAAATAATGATAAAATAAAAAGAAATAAAAATTATAAGAACATAATATGTAGCTGACATAAAAAAGGAAATTAGAAAACTCCCACTTAAAAAACTTTTTATTGCTTCTAAATAAAAAAAAAAGAGGAAAATGTCTCAATTATGTCTGTTAACAAGAATTCAAGAAGTATTGAGTATCTTAGTAATATAAAGAACTGCAAGTCATTAAAAATTTAATGTGCATCAATTAGGCATTGTAAAAAATTATTTTATTCGTTAAGGACTTTAAATTAAAAGTTATAGCTATCGTACTAAAATTCAATACTATCATCTATTTTAAATTCAATTTATCCTCAATTAAAAGTCGTGTTCCAGTTAAACCATAACAAAGCTGCTTTATTTTTCCTCTAAGAATTTTAAATTTAATTGCTGAAAAAGAGGAATCTGATTGATCTTTGCTAAAAAAAATCTTTCTATTTTTCTTTTAAACTTTCTTCTAAATTGAGAGGATATGTTTTTAGGGCAATTGTTTAAGCCTGCTCCAGAAGTAAAATAAACAAGATAAAATAACCCTATTATCAAACAACCCTTTCAGATTTTTTTTCCCTCTTTTATTATTAATTCCTATACAAACTTTTAAAGTGATTGGATGGATTTAATTTGTTATTGTAGTTGATAGAAACTGCTGATAGGACCAATCGTTAAAATCTATGTTTCCGTGTGTACTTGCAGCTTAGAGAAATTAGAATGCAAACCATGAATAATTTAATTTTTTCTAAATATTTCAATTGAACAGTTATTAATTCATCTTAATCTTTATAATTAAAATATCTTTTAATGTCGAAAATAATTGCGAATATCAAAGGATTCATTATACTTCTCCAACATTTTTTTTTTTTTTTCCAATGCCGCTGGCAAACAGACAAGGACGTCTTGAATGCCTTAAGGCAAGTGCTGCACAGACGTTACTCACTTTGCATTACCCAGGGGCACGTGTAACTTGAAGATAAGCCACGGACGCGGAGTAACAATGATCCCGCAACGCTCTACGATCCTATTAGGACCGGGACCTACGGTTTAAAAAGTGGATTCCGAACCACTACACACATCCATGACACCGCCGGGACTCGCACCCGAAACCTGTGGTACCGAGCGCCGGAGCGATAGCCACTCGGCCATTCAGGCCCTACACTTCTCCAACATATCTTTTTGCCATTTATACTACCCTTTTAATTTAATTTATAAAACAAATATAATTTATAAACTAACTTAATTTATAAAACTACATTATGAAATATACTATTTTAAGTATTTAAGTAACATATATATAAAATAGTTTGGTATTTATTGGATTTTTTTACGATTAATTTTCAAAATCACTATAGATAATAATGAATGCAATGGGGTACTTCATGGCATTACAATCAATCATAGTTGTGATAGTGATAATGATTCAATTACGTCTGGATGAACACTTTACATACAATTAACAATAATGTAATCTCAATGTTGTTAATTATTACTATGAAACCAACTAATCTATTCTTCATTTCTTATCAATAATATTTCTCAATTTATTATTGAATTTATTTATTTCTCACAAACTATTTAATTGAAAATATTTTTTCTTGATATTACAGTTGTGTATTTCATAAAAGTATAAATATTGATAAAATGGCAACACTTTTATATTGATGTACAATATTATTAATGAGATATGTCACTGGAAGGAAGACATATTGGAAGTCAGATATTTCAAATTTACATCTACAAAGGACTATCGCAATTCCAATCTTTTCAGGATCATTTCAAATAAAATAACATACCTATCAAAACAATTTACCAATCACCAGCATAACAACAACAACAAAAGAAACTTAGCTCTAATAAAAATTAAAATAAAGCAAATGTATAGAAACCCTCTATTTTTTATTGTATTTTTACAATGTAAGAATTAAGAATGAAAAATTTTAAAAAGTTGATGAAAAACTATTCTTGTAATGACAATTACCACACATTAACTATTGAATGACATGTGATAAATTTTCATTTAATTGAAAGCTGTAAGTAGTCTGGTGCGAAGGAAAATTAACTTGTATGTTTGTTTTGCGATACTAGCTAGCTAAGATCTTCATTATTTATCATTATCATAGAGGATGGTGAACTTTAACAGATTTAAGTGGGTGCCGGTTTTTTGAATTAACAACCTCAGATGTGCACCTTGCACCATTACAAGGTAAGCGTAGCTCAGACAGCTACAAAGCGGAAATTTTAAAGGAGGGGTTTGAAGGGCTCTCGACTATAGCCATGAGAATATGCTGGCAAAATTTTACTACAATTTATCTGCGTTTGTGACAACATGGTTGATTTGCTGAAATAAACAGCGTTTTTGAATTCCGCAAAAATATATTTTTGTCAATAAATGTTGTAAAAGTTTAGAATCTGGAAGAATACCACTAAGTTAAAGAAGAGTATTTTAATTATTTTAGTCAAAATTTACTTTATTTAGTCAACATATTTGTTCAAATTAAGTCAAACACACAGAATATTAGTAAGAAATATTTTTTCCATTTAGAGAATTTCTTATATGGGGATATTTGAGAACATCATTAATATGAAATCTTACTAAAAATATCATACTATTTTAATAATATTTCGAAATTATATATTATTATATCTATGTCTGTTTGTGGATATTTATTATATAGATGTCGTAACTATAATTATTCTCACAGCGTCTTTTTTATTTATCTCATTTATTATCTTTTCTCTTCAAATATAAATTATTATTTCCTAAAAAAATTTCTCCTCCAGGCCGTTCTATATTCGTTCATAAATTAATTTAAAAATATTAATAAAACAAATCCTAATAATAAGAAAACATACAATCAAAATTATAAAAATCAAAAAAATTATAAAAAAAAAAATTGTTAACTTCTTTCACAATTAATATTAATATTTATTTATTCATATTTATATTTATTATTTTTTTCTAGTTTTTATTTATATAATTTCTTATATGCTGTTACCTTCATTAGAAAATATTAATACTGAACTATTGTACTGCAGAATAACAAAATTTTCTACATATTCAATGCAAAAACATTGTCCTTTCCCTTTTGTTACCTACTGAATAAATACTTTTCTGAAATAGTTTATTCAAGAAAAAAAGATTACAGAAAATAAAACTCGACTTCTTTGTCTTCCGTCGCTATGGAGACATACGATTTAAATGTGTAATCAACTGTTTCCTCAATTCATTAAATCTCACTTTAGCTTCTTTTTTATCTTTTGTTTTTCATTTTTCTACTCTAAACGATAGAATTTTTATTCGTTCTCTATCATGTACAGATTGATAAAAAATGCATGTACGCATACCTCTAAGACCCTCTTTGTAAGGATAGGCAGTCTTATTTCACTGGGATTTGACAGATTTTGAAAGGAATAAAAAAAAAACATTTTCATTATTTCAGAGTGCACGGCAGATTCTAGGAGGGATCATAGAATAAGTCTGAGTGAAATTGTAGACAAGAGATTTCTTTTCTCTAGGGGAAACACAGCCAACATTGGTTTAAAAATCCTGAAAAGAAGATATCAGCTTTTTTTTTTACAAAACGACAACTCGTGAAAGTTGTGAAAAACTGAACAGGACATTGTTAGAGCCCTTTTTAAAATAAAGCATATGTAATCTAGTATATGTAAATAGATTTTAAAAATAACAGTAGCTAAAAGCTAATAAATTATTATATTAAATGAGGTTAAAAGATTCAAGGAATTAATCTTTATGCATTGCTATCAGATGGTCTGCGCTGTGATATGATATATGTTTTTTTTTTTTCTTTTGGTTAAATTAATTAAGAAAAGTATCAACGAAAACCTCAAAAACACGCAATGTAATGTTTCATTTCCAATACATTTTTATAATATACCAACATCTATATTCTTTTAAAAACAGAACATTGATTTCGTGGCATTTTAATATCAGAACATTTATTTATATTATATATCATAGAGAGAGATATATTTATAAATAGAAAATTTTATCTTTTAAATGCTATGTTGTTTTTATAAAAAAGTAACTTAATGCTACGTCCAGATACTGTAGGCTCACGTTGTAAGCAGACGGAATATCCGACTAGAAAGAAAGCCCATTGGTTTAATCAATTGGTCAGGAAAAAAAAAATCAATACTACTTGTCTACTTGTCGCAGAACTCGCTTCTTTATCTTCTACAAAAACATACCATTAAGAAAATCCGCCAAGAGGCGGGTCAGCTTCCCTCACTCCTCATTAGAGTAGACTCTTTCTTCGCCCATTGGTCACTTTATCACGATGCAACAAATCATGGTGTAGTGCATATTCCATTTTAAATTGTTTCGACTTGTGAAGGTTGCATAGACAATCGCTAATTTCTTCAGGTGTCATCATCCATGCCACTGAATACATGATATCTGATTTGAGTGACAGGTTGTTTCTCAATGGTATAAAACATTAATTGTATTCAATATAACAGCCCCAACACTGCTTATCTGCTATCAAATTTGAGTGATAGGCCATTATTATGCGCTTGTACAAACCACTCTTTTGAGAACGGAATGCTACATCTCTTCCCGTGGCAAAAATTCTACATGTTTAATCTTATTTTTTGTGTGTGTGTGTGTGCTGGAGAGCTACTGAGTACCAGTTTATTATAAATGGAATTGTAGCAGATTCTGTGTTACCAGAATGCATTAAGCTTGTTACAGCATAAGGGGGACTTTCCAGGTTGACTTTCAGGATAACTGCATCAAATTTTCGAGAACATCTAATCAGAAAATTTGAATGCAGTTGAGGTACTCTTAAGGCTCCTTCCCAGGCCGAGGCGACGACGCGACATGCGGCAGGCAAGAAACTTTGTCCCACCCCTTCACATGAAACGTCAGAAATAGCGGTGCGCCTAGTGAAGTTCCGCTTCGAGTTGAGAGTTGGTCAACTCGAAGCGTGCATTTCAAACCGGTTTCAGGCGAACGCGGTGATTCTAGTGACTGGTCAACTCTTGTCGCTTAGACGCTTCTCGCCTCGGTGAGAACGAACCTTTAATTCACAATTATTATCAAGTCTATTCTTCTTAAAGGCATTGATTCTTAAGCAAATCAATACATTTTTTTATACACAATTGAGTCTATCAGGTATTTCATAAATAATAGATTTTATAAATACTGTTAATGAAGTTTGTACTATGCAGCAGGATTAAAACTGGATGTGGTTGGGTTGAGTCTTTAGACACAGTTTGAAGAACTCATAGTTTTATTTACGCATGCACAAACACCACACACATACAATTAACGACAGGCAATATTTAACACATTTAAAGACATATAATTACAGATTAGTGGAAAGATTTCACTTCAAATCTGAAAACTCGTTTCTAAATATACTTCCTCTGCAGGTGAGAGTTTGTAGGCCGACAAATACACAGGGTTGCGTTGCATTTATCCCCTCTCGGGAGGATAGACTGTAGAGTAAACATTTCGCATCGGGCTTACAAGTTGCGCAGTATTTCCTCTCCGATGATTGTTTCGAGGTATTAAGTTTATTTTTCCTGAGGGCCACAGGAGGCGCTCTTGCAACGCATAGAAGGAAGCAATGTTACAAATTGATTTTATAAATAAAATTGATTCAGTTGTTTTGTACGATACTAAACATGCAAATAAACAGCACAAGAATAAACTGTCTTGAATAAAGAGCACCAGAAATATTTATGGAATACAATCTACAATTACCAACAAAATATAATATTTAAGATAATTAAATTTGTCACTTAATGGTAAGATTACTTAATGATAATCATTGTAAGAGAGAAATTAAGGCTTATTAATCTAATTGTTAAAGGGGAAGGATTATTCGTTAATGTATAAAACATTGTCAGTTTTTTGAAATTCTGAAAATAAGAAAATAATAATAGATTGAATAATAAAGTGCATTTGGTATAAATATGACATGACTGTGTTTAACAAGCTAAAATTACTCATTGTATTATAATAAAAAAAACTTTTTAATTAAAGATAATTTTTAAAGGTAAATTTGTAAAGAACATTTTCTATTAAATATATATTTTATTAACAATATGCTCAGATCAAAAACATATTATAAAACACTTTCGGTGTAGTAGTTGATAAGTTTTTTTACGCCATACCTATGAAATGAAAGTTTTTTTTTTTTTTTAAATTTTATAATTCAATTTTTGTTCCTAAAGAAACATAAAAATTAAACTAACATTTTAGATTTTTTAAAAAAAAGGGGGGAAAGTTAATTTTCTCTTATTAAGTGTGATAATAAATTTAGTTTCCTCCTTCATTTTATCGCTGTCAAAGGGTTTGACGAAGTGAAACGAATTGAATTTGCTGGATAAGAAATGAATTTTAATTAATCCGCAATTTCTTTTCTGGCGAAACTTGGCGTATTCGGATTAATGTCTCTGGCCCATAAGTTAATAGGGGAAAGTTTAGAATTAAATCTGCTTTGTTGGAGTAATTAGGCTTTTCAGATTTATTTCGAAAATGAAAGCAAGTCATTTTATAGGAAGAAAATAGTTTTTATTAGTAATTATATGCCTTTTATTTTTTTATATGGTTGTTATAATTTTTAATTAGATAAAGGTTTCTTCAAAAATCGAGTTTAAAGTTTTACTATGCACATTTATAATTATACGTTTAGTTCTTTTAAAAGTAATAAATTAAACGTAAACTTTTCCATTGCAAGTATTTGAAAGATATTTTTAATATTTTTTGTTAAGTTTTAATATTAGACCTTTCATCTGAAAAATTTACAACTTTATTATTTTTTACTTCTTGTAACTTAATATTTCTAAACATGATAGTTTTTTAATGATTTTGGGAGTATGTATATTTTGAATTTTTAATTAAATTTATTCTAGTTAAAAATAAAAACTAAAGTCTAGTGTTGAAATAGTGATTGCAAAATCTCACAATGATTTGAATTTTTGAATGCCTGGTTTTAGTTTTGTCGCTGTACGGTCATTTTGTGCACACTTTGGGCTAATTAAACCGCGACTTACAGTTCATTAGAACAGGACTTACAGTTTATAATATCATAAAATAATATAAATATAATTAAATAAAAAAAATCTCTTTCAATTTTTTAATACGGTTGTTATAATTTTTTATTAGTTAAAGTATTCTTTCAAAAATCAGAATCGCACTATGTACTTTCTAATTATACGTGGTATTTTTAATTATCAATAATGTGTTTAAGTTCTTTTAAAATTTTTAATTTTATATTAATAGATTAAACATATATTTTAAAATTGGAAGTATTTGCAAAATATTTTAAATTTTTTTGTTAAATTTTACTTTTAGTAAATAAAAGACTAATTAGATTCCTAATTTAATTATTTTTACTTCCGTAACACGATGTTTATAAACATAATAATTTTTAGTCACTTTAGGAACACTTTGTAACGTCTCGGCCTATCCTAGGCCTATAAAGTCTTCAAGAAGGCCACTTTCAGGTTCATGCAAATATTTTAATTTTTATTTACAAAAATTATATATATACTGTGGCATATATACTATACAGAACAGTGGACAGAAACAAAATTATTTAAAATAAGGAAAATTATAGATTTAAATTTGATTCATAAGTGCAGGTCACTCCAAGGACCGAGATTTTCAGAGTGTCTACACGAAATCACAAAGGGACTCATGTTGGAAATAGACGGAATCACTTCAGAGAAAAATGAGAAAAACAATTATTCTTGTCGACTCCCTCGCTGAACTCTCTTTTCCTTCTCCAAAAAAAGTTCCTTCAAGAAAATTAGTCAAGAGGGGTTAGCATCCCTCACTTCTCATTAAAGTAAACATTTTCTCAGCCCACGGTCTATCACCAATCATGATGCAACAACTCATGGTGTAGTTCAAGTTCCATCGGAATTTTTTGAACCTGTGATGGTTGAACAATCAATCAGTAACTTCATGAGATCTGATTATCCATGATACTGCTTATCTTCTGTCAGATTTGAGTTATACGTATTTTGTTATTACGTATTTGTAAAGAAATATACATTCATCTCTCCTGCGAGCGAAATGCTACAACTTACATATTGTTGATTTTTTTAATTAAATTTATAATAGGTAAAAACAAAACATCCTGGTGTTGAAATAGTGGCAGCAAAATCTCTTGATGAGGAAAATTAAAAACATTTTGCAAGTGATTAAGGATACGGTTTAATTCCTCCTAAAATAGGTTACTTAGATTGTTTTATTTATATTGTTTGTTTTATTTATAAAAAGAATAAAAAATTGATATGTTTTGAATGCATCAGATGTATTTATATTTTAATTATGATAATATTCAACATATTAATATTATTTTTTTTTGTTTATTGCTCTTTTAAAAGCATTTTCTGGTGAGCTGAAATGCATATTAGCTTTAAAGCATTTTCGAAGATTTGCTCATTGTACAAGTCACTGAAATATAACTTGTGCAATGAGGAAAACCTCTGAAAGAATTATTTCTTTACTTTCTTAAGTCACTAATAAGCAATTAGAAAACAAAATGTCTTTTATTGGTTTTAATCAGAATTTCTTTTTGGCAAAAAAAAAACTTACAAGCTAGTATTAAAATCACTATAATTTTAAATATCGTCGATAAAAACAACGATAGCTTTGGAAAGCAATTTAAAAGAATAAAAAAATTTCAAAATGTGTTAAAAATCAATTTTAAACGTAAACATTTAAATTTTTAGGCAACTTCAAATATTCATATCGGGCCGAATGTTATATATTACGTTTTAAATTAAATGTTTGACGTAACATTTAATTCATGTTTAGGGGAATCAGAAAGTAGATTTTTTGTTACGCTATGATCAAACACTAGAATTGGTCTCGTTCTGTTGAAAAACTTTTTCTCTTACCCTCTGTCACTTCTTCTGTTGATCAATGATCTCCCATCCTGAAGAGGGTTCGTGTCGGGTTACCTAACGATTCCTATTCTCAAGAGAGTTGGTGAACAAACCCTACAGATCCCTTCTCCTTTGATGAGAAAATCACCCTCCGGTATCCTCTACTATTCACTAACATTTGTCTTATGCCGTTGGGAGTTCTGACTTAAGATTTCGAAGGTCCGTTTTTTACAGGTTAAAATAATTGAGTGCATAAAATGGAAGTATTTCGTTGGTGAACATGGTAATTACTCAAATTAAAATGGATTCTGAATTAACATAAATATTATAAAAATGCTTTTTAGAAGAATTTTTTGAAATTACAGTTTATGTAAAAGGTTAATAATTTAATATAAGTTTTAATAGTAAAATTTTTAAATTAAAATTATCCAATCAGTATTAAAATGTTGCATTTTCTTTAAAATAACAGCCGATAGATGTTAAATTTCAAATTTCATGAATAATATAATAAAATTTGAAAATAAGAACATTTAGTTTTCAATATTTTTTTTATCAGAAATAAACTTGTTGGGCATAATTATGCAGTTATTATTTAGATAAATCTGTAACTTGGTCTAACAATATTAAACTGATATGAAACTTTGGGGGGTTTCTATATTTTGGCAGAGCAGACTAATGAGAAAAATGAGACACTGAAAACCCTGATCAAGGAAATATGAATCAGTAAAGAATTATAATGAACAAAAATTTCAAGAATTATAATGGGCATACGATTTAATTACTTATATTGAAAACTGAAACTGAAGCATTACTTTTATTGGAGTTAATTCTCATTAACCCACTTTGCCCGACTTGTTGCGCAGTTGCACCGTTATGTAATTAATGTGTCCTGGACCCTGTGCAGGAGGGTCCAGGTTCGAATTTACTACAAATGACTGTTGCTGTCGATTTTTCAAAAACGAAAAGTCTCGAAGGCAATTGTGATAGCGTACGTATAGTGTGCGCATAAACATCTTTCAGAAACGAGAAATTTCTATGGCGATTGTAACGACGTACGTATAATATCTTTTTTGAATATCTTTTCCGCAAAAATATCTTTTTTATTTAACTATTTTTTTATTTATTTTATGTTTTTTTGTTGATAACAACCGGCTAACCAATAAATGATTAAAAGCTATCAATAAAAAAAGAAGAATTTTCATTTGTTGAATGTTAATCATAAAAAAGAAAGAAATATATCTAATCAATAGAAATATCTTAAAGAAATATATCTAATACCAATTTTTTATTTTTACAAATAAAACAAACTAATTGACATGTTTTATTTATCTTGACGAGAGAAATCCTTTTTATTATACACGAGGAATCCTTTTCATTATACACAACATGAAGAACTACAATATTTGTCACGAGGAATCCTTTTTACTATACAATTTGATATTATGCTATGTAAAAAGCAATGTTATTAGGAAGAATGAAGCAATATCCTACATTATATGTAAAATGTTTTAGTTTTCATCATTGAGAGATTTTGATGCCATTATTTAAACACCAGACCTTAGTTTTATTTTTTAACCAGAATGATTTTAATTAAAATTTCAAAAAAATATGCAAGTATTCCCAAAATCATAAAAAAATACCATGTTCATACATATCGAGTTATTAGAAGTAGAAAATAATAAAATTAGAAATTTTTCCGATAAAAAGTTATTTATTTATTAATATTAAAACTTAACAAAAACTAATAAAAATATCTTGCAAATTGGGAAAGTTTAAGTTTTATCTATCAGCATGAAGTAATAAATTTCAAAGAAGTTAAAGCACATTATTTTTTTGAATTAAAATATCACGTATAATTACAATGTGTATAGTAAGTTTAAACCCGATTTTTGAAGGACACCTTAATCTAATTAGAAACTATAACAACCTAATAAAAAATTTAAAAAAGATATAATTACTAATAAAATTTCTTTTCTGCCCATAAAATGAATTGCTTTCATTTTCGAAACAAATCTGAAGAGCCTAATTTCTCCAACAAAGCAGATTTAATTCGAAACTTTCCCCATTTAGTTATGGGCCAGCGACATTAATCCGATTACGTGAAGTTTTGCGAGAAAAGAAACTGCGGTAAATTAAAATCCATTTCTTATCCCGCAAATTCAATTTATTTCACTTCGTCAAACCCTTTGAAGGCGATAAAATTATGGAGGAACTAAATTTATTATCACACTTAATAAGAGAAAAATTAACGTTCTCCCTTTTTTTTATAAAATTCTAAGATGTTAGTTTAGTTTTAAGTTCCGTTAGGAACAAAATTAAATTATAAATTTAAAAGTAAAAAGAAAAACTTTGTTTTTCATACGTGTGACGTAAAAAAATTTATAAACTACTGCACCGAAAGTATGTTTTCGATTATAACATATTGTTAATAATATATATATTTAAAATAAAATATTTCTTCTTAACAAATATGTTCAAGGCGTGAAAGGTTTTGCATTTAAAAATATTGCCTTGAATTTAAAAAGTATTCTTCACTTTAATAAAATGAGTTATTTTAGCAGCTTAAACATATTCACGCCATATTCACATCATATATATTTGTCGTGTCAACATGGATGTCAATAAATTTTTATAATAAGGTAAAATTATTCAATACATTTTTTTGTACTAAGGTGAAGTTATTCAATATATTTTTTGTATTGATGTAAAATTGCTTATATATGTTATATTATACAATCCATGTGTAAGGATAATATATTTTACGTGTGTGTTCCTTGGAAGGATGCTTGCGATAGTCTGTCAGCCCTTACCGAATGCGAATCCGATCTGTCCAAAGGCATGACCAGTTTCCGAGGAAGCAGATTTTGCTGCAATCGCAACTGAAAATGATATCATCGTCAGGTGTTTTAATTGGCGTTGCATGTTCAAGAGCGACAGTTCACCTAGTTAGCTAAGACGTAGTTATGAAAGTGATTTGTAATATGTTTTCATTTTACGCATATTGCTAAATATATATATATATATTTAAAAAGAAAATATTTCTTCTTAGCACATTTGCTCAAGGTATAAACATTTTTGTTTTTTAAAAAAACCTTGAATTTAAAAAGGGGTTTTAATTTTAATAAAATGAGTAATTTTAGCAGCTTAAACAAATCAAGCCATATTTGCGTCATATGTATTTATCGTGTTTATATGGATATCAATAAAGTTTTTTGAATTAATGTATAATTGCTTATAATTATTATATAACAGGTGGGCTGAAAAGGCTAACACATAGATGGAGCTACTAGTATTAAATCCATTTTAATCTTCGAAAGACAAGTGTATAAATTTGAACTTTAGTATGTATTTAGCATTTTACTCAAAACTTTTGTTAGTTTTGGATAAAAAAGAATTTCGTGTGTTAATAAAGCATTGCTTTTGGCAAAAAAATACTATTGAAGCCAAATCCTTGCTTGATAAACATTATTCGGACTTTGCACCAGGAAAATCAACCGTAGAAGTGGTTGCTGAATTTAAAGAGGCGAAATGAGCATCGAGGACGATGCACGCAGTGGACGCCCCAAAGAGGCTGTTACCGAAGAAAACATCAAAGTCCACAAAATAATTTCTGATAACCGTAAAGTGAAGTTGATTGAGATAGATGGGACCCTAAAATTATCATGGGAACGTGTTGGACATATCGTGAATGAATATTTGGATATGCGAAAGCTCTGTTCAAAGTGGGTGCCGCGCGAGCTCACAATCGACCCAAAAGAACAACAAATTAATGATTCTAAGCAGTGTTTGAAGCTGTTCAATCGTAATAAACCCGAATTTTTGCGTCGATATGGGACAATGGATGAAACATGGCTCCATCATTTCACACAAGAGTCAATCGACATTCAGCCGAAGTGGACTTCACGTGATGAACACTAAAAATGCTATAACTCACATACTAATAGTGCAACAGCTGTCAAATTTATACACGTGTCTTTTGAAGGGTAGGGCTAACTAAAATTCATATGGATTTGATCCTAGTAGCGCCATCTATACGTCAGCCTATGAAACTTTCAACCCACCTGTTAATTCCTGTGTAAGGATATTATATTTTATGAGTGTGTCTTGGAAAGACGTATGTGATGTTCACTAGCCGTTACCGGAGGCGAGTTCGATCTGTTTAAAGAAATGACCAGTTTTCGTATGAAGCAGGTCTTTTGACACAATCGCGACTGGAAAAATAATATCCTATTGCTGCTGTTTTAAGTGGCAGGGTATGGTCAAAACGACAGTTTATCTAGATAGCTAAGACTTAGTTATCTGTGCTCGAGTATTTATTGATGGAATTGTCTTTCGGGAACAAAAGAGATTCCTTTAGCCTCGGATATGTTGATAAACACGCGTTTTTGAAAAAACTGTATGAAAATGATTTGACCTCTCTTCGTCCTGATTAAGTGTTGATAATTTATTTTCAATTTATCAATCCATTTTATTTATAAAATAATCCATATTAAAAATATTTATAAAGTTTATTATTTATGAAAAACTTGATAGATTCAGGGGGTTTGTGTATAAGAAATTTGTGTTTCTGTGCTTGAGGCCAATCCCTTGAAAATTATTAGACTTGATGGTTATTGTGAATAAGATACCTCATTGATATTCAAACTTTTTATTAAAGGTTCTCGAAAATATGGTGGGGGTTATTCCTGAAATTCTTCTTAGAAAGTACCTGTTCTGCTGTAGCAGGCTTGATGCATTCTAGTAACACAGAATATGTTACAATTCGAGCCAATTACCTTGTACTCAGTAGTACTCCAGGTTTGTGTAAATCAAACTTGTGATCCTGTGTGTGAGCTCATGCCTTTTAAAAAATTAATAGACTTGATAGTAATTGTAAATTAACTTTTCTGATTAGAGGTTCTTGAAATTGGGGTATAGTTATCCTTGAAAGTCTTTTGAAAAGTACCTATTTTGTTGTAAAAGCTGTTGCATTCAGGTATCACAGAATCTATTACAATTCCATTTTCAATACTCTTGTACTCAGTAGTTCTCAATAAAAAATAAAATTGTAATAAGATTACTCATTAAGAAGTGTTTGATATCCCATTTAATTGATTTATTATTCGTTAAAAATATCGCCATAATTTTTACTGTACATGTATACAGTATCTGTGTTTAATACTATATATATATATCCTTATATTAAAATGCCACGCAATGAATGTTCAATTTTTAAAAAGAATATCTCAGAATATCCAGCTCTTCAAGAAATGTTTCATGGAGAAATGTTGACAATGTATATTTTTATATATATATATATTACCATTTAAATATTACATTGGAGTAATTTTGTGGTTTGTGTTGATACTTATATTAATTAATTTAATCAAAATAAAAAAATAAATGCTCATATCAAAAAATCAAGTCTTAACAGCGCAGACCATATCTGATAGCAAACCTTTGCTCTACCTGTATTCAGTATCTATACATATTAAATTACTTCTTTATTAGTAACATATTTAAAAGTTAAAATATTTCTCTCTTTTTATACATATCTTGATAGTAAAATAGCACCAAATAAATTTTCAGTTTTAAAAGAATATATTAAGACTTCTATCTCTAGATGTGGTGAAATGATGGGTTTAATATTTTAAAGGTATATTGCTATTAACATATTTCATTGTGTATTTTTACTGCTTTTTAATTTTTTCTTAATGAATTTAACAAAAATAAAATATTCTTATCAAAATTCACTTAAACCCAACACTGCACACCATATCGCATAGCATTAAATAAATTTTAATTCAAGTATCTTTTAACTTTATATTTAATACAGCAGTTGATAAATGTTTAGTTACTGTTATCTTTGAAATCCAATTTACATATATTACAATTACATATGCTTTAATTTAATATTCTAACAAACTCCTGTTCGATTTATCTCAATTTTCATGAGTTACCTTTCTGTAAACTAGAGAGTTGGTATCTTCTTTTTTCCAGGATTTTTTTAAACCGATGTTATCTGTGTTTCCCCTGAGAAAAGAAGTCTCTTGTCTTCAATTTCCCCCAGGACATATTTTTATGATCCCTTCCCAGCATCTGCCGTGCACTCTCCAAATAATGAAATTGCTTTTTTCATCCCTCTCAAAATCTGTCAAATCAGTGAAA